>JAHBCN010000515.1:176534-209327 GCA_019359885.1 Listronotus oregonensis
AAAATAGATATTTTAAAACCAACTGCGATTCATGGTCTATAATTTTCTGCTTGCGAAAAGCAATTTAAAAAAAAATGTATTTAATTGGGAAAAAACTTTACCATTATTGGCACATGAGAATAAATATTGTCTGAACAGATAAATATGACAACGGAGTTTCATTCAGGATAATATAGGTACTTATTCGTATGTGTATCGGTAGAAAGGCGAGGATTCTTTTAAAAAAAATAACTGCCATTTATAATATTATTCTTTTTAATATGTTTATTGCCACTACCCAACATTTTTTTGGGAAAAAAATTTGGAAAACAACTGCTTCATCTGGTGGGATCTTACCGTAGTTTTTTATTTAAATTAGTAACAAAAAAGATTATCTGCCTTACCTGGGGTGCTTCTGTAAGATGCAAAATTTTAAATTAAAACGATTCTCTCTTTAAATTTCTGAAATGGAATAACTTTTTTTTTTGGACACAAACTGAACCAGATTGATAAATATAGGTAGTTTTCACAGTCATCAATATTTTTCCAAAAACAAACTTTACATAACACAAATGTTATTTTAAATTTTTCTTTTCAAAAAATGTTTCTGCCCTTTCTATGGTATCCAACAGAAAAGGACATTCCTGAGAGGTCAATTATCTGTAGAACAAAAAAAAAAATTAAAAAAACGTTGAAAAAAAAAATTTTTAATTTTTTTTATCTTTTCTTGTTTTAAACAAAAAAATTACAACCCGGTATATAGGCAAAAAAAATTTTAAAACGTGATTACCCTTAAATTTTGTTTTAATGAGCTTGAAATAGGGTTTTTTACATCTGGAAATTCGTTCGTCTTGTTAATAACCCCGGTCTTAAAGGAAGCTTGCTCCTCTTGCCATCGACGAGCTGGGGGGACCCCCTTTTTCTGTTACAATTTCTCCCTACCAGTTTTCCGTAGAATACTACAAATTGCAAGTCCCATCCTTTAACAGTTTATTTTGAAAAGCCGAAAATTTTCCCCTTTGGCCCCCCCCCTTTTCCCTAAAAAAAATTGCCCCCCCCGAAGATCTTTTTTTTTTTTCCCCAAACCCTAAATATTTGACACGTGTTGATCAATTGTTTTTTTTTTAAAGCACGCATGCACGGTACGTTATATTTACTTAGGCTTTAAGCCTTTGTCGACTGTTTCAAGGAAAAAAAAAAATTTAGATGTTAGAGCTTTTAACACGCCAATTTTTCTGAGCGTTATGTCTTATCCGACTATGTTTTTAAATTCCCCAAAAAGCTTTTCATAATTAGATAATGTATTATATGCACTTTTATTGACAGTTACCATTTTATTTTCAGTTACCATCAGGACCAAAGTTTAACAGCAAGAGTTAAGACGGAAACCACTTACCGGTTTATTATCGTTTAACCGAATAAATGGTTAGTTTTTTTTTTTAAATAGTTCTGGTTTCCGTCAGAAAACCATTTTTAAAACTCTTTTTAAAAAAAATCAGATTAAAATTATTTAGAAAACTGAAAAAAAAATTTAAAAAAGTAAGTCTCCATTGAAAATTTTAAATTTGATTTATTAAAGATTTTTCGTATCTTAATATTATAACATTCCGTTTTGATACCATAAGGGTGTATATTTTTCACATGCACACTCTGTATACAAATTTCAATTGTATTTGTAAGTGCACAAATATGGAAAACTTTTTTTTTTTGGGGACAAAAAAAAGTTCTGTGCTTGCAAATTGAATATACAATCTTTCTTATCCAAAAAAAAACCCCGGAAATCAGACACATAGTGATAGATATGTATCAAAAATTTTTAAAAAAAACTTTTTCCCCATTTTTGCGTTAGTTGTTTGTAATGTAAAAATTTTCCTTGCAATTACAAACCTGTAGAAAAAAATATAACTTCATTTCCGATTGTTGATTTTATTTATCTAAAGGCTTTTCTACACTTGGGGTTGAAGGCCAGCAACAATCGTAAAACGCAAGTGTGGTTTGTTTCGCGCATAGAATTAACAGGTATAGAAGGGTAGTAGAGTGAGAACCCCCTCACGAAGAAAGAGAAAAGGAATGGGGTTTTGGGGATAAAAACGCTTTGGGGCATATGTATAATGGCGTCATTATATACTTTTTAAAAATACTGTCTTCTTGGCACCCCCTTTCCCCAAACAAAAAAAAACTTCCGATTTAATGTGTATTTTTATATACTTAATGAAAAATGTTAACTCAGTTTTTTTTTTTTTTTTTTTTAAATCTGATCTTTTTTAAAAAACCCTATAGGTATTTATTTATTTTCTAAGTATTACCATTGTACTACACGTAGTTAGGATATTTTTAGTTATTATTTTTTCTTTTGGTTTATAAGTTTGGGAAATTTTTTATATTTTGTACTTTGGAACACTGCTTGGCTAGGGAGATTCGTGCTGTCAACGCCGTCAACGATCAACCTTGTTGTTTTTTCATTTTTTTGTGCGTTTTAGCTTGTTTTTAAATTTTTTTAAGTTTTTTTGTGTGATTATCCCAAATTTTTTTTTGCCCCGATATTTGTGGAAAATGCCCTTAATTAGGCTTGGGGGTTTTTTATGCAATTATAAATACGATCCAAAACATGCAGACATTATGTTGCACAGGTAAGTTTAATTTCATTAATTAGTAAGCTTGTTTGATGGAAAAATTTTTATTTTGAGTTTATAATTGCTTAATTGTAAAATATCCTAGATTCAGTCAGTATCACAAGTATTTATATCTAGATTCGAATCACTTTTTGATAAGCAAAGCAGCAGATTGTAAAGTTGTACTTCTGAAGTTTTTAAACAATGATTAATTATAAAATTTTTTATGATTTTTTTTCCTTTTGGGGGAAGACGTTAAACCAATGGATAAAAGTGTAATTTACTTCCAAGCGATAATGTAACAAATTTGATATTTGTTCAAAACATTTTCTACCAGACGATTTTTAAAAAAACCACACTCCTTTTCCCAAAAAAACCGAAACTGAATATAGGTCCCAAAAACCCTTTCCCGGGGAAGGTAATAATTACAGTTGGTTGGGGGTTTAAAAGCAGTTTTGATTTCCTTTTCTAAAAATGGGGTGGGTTTTAAACATACTTTCAAAGTACCGTTTTAAAAAAAAAAAATATTAGTTTATTAAAATTAAATTTTTTTTTTAGAAAATATCACCGAAAGAGAGCCCTTTTTGAAAAAGTTGAAGAAACTTCAGAAACCACTATTGGTTTACAGTCCTGTACATTTGGGGGAAAGAAAAATTAAATTTTTGTTAAAATAAGTAGGTAATCTAAATTTATTTAATTGCAGAGAACACACCCATCAAACTTATAAATGAATGTTCAGAGGAATGCTCAGTCACGAATGACTTAAATGGTAAAACAAAATTTTTTTTTATTTATTTTACATATTTTTAGAGGTTATTTAATATTTTTAGATGGAGAATAACCCCCCCCAAAAAGGGGACTTTTTTTTAAACCCAAGGTACATTAACGAGATTTCCCAACACATGTAAAACCCCAAAAAGAGAAAAAAAGTCATAGATTTGGTGAAGCGAAACTAAAAAAATCAGACAAGAAAATTAAAAAAAAATTTTGGGGGTGCAACCCGTTTATTAAAAAAGTTTTTTTTGTTTTTTGGGAAAATGTGGTTGCTCTTTAAAAAAAAAAAAACTTGCTTTGGGGAAAGGGCCCGGAGAACAGATGGGGTGAGTACAAGGAATTTTAATTTTTTTTCAATTACTCCCCCATAGCATTCGGGGAAAAAAATAAAGAAACAATTGGGAAAAAAGGAAAAAACCCGAAAAAATAAGAAGCTTTGCTCTTGTTTCCATTTTTTTCCCCACGAGCATATTCAAAATTTTCGTTCTGTGTGGAAAAATTTTTGCCACACCCAAGTACAATTCCCCAAAGGTATCGAGAAAAAAAATGCTCCGGGGTTCAAAACCCCCAAACCTTGAATGCAATAAAAAAAGTAGCAAAAAAAGAAAACTTTTATCAATATTTAAAAGATGAAATGTCAATTAGGGAACAATTAATTTATAATAACAATCGGTTTTAGGGGGGGTTGAATTTGGAAAAGTTATTCTTTTGACATGGACAATGTTCCATTGGCAAAATATGCATTGGTGTTTATGGCAGTCCTATTAATGACCATTGGAAGATTCCAGTAGGCTATTTTCAATTTTGGGATTTTTAAAGGAAAAGGGCCATGCTTTTAATTCGGGGATTGAATTACTTAATAAAAAGGGGGGAATAGTTCATTCCATTACATTTGATGGTGCCCCTAGTAATATTAGGATGTGCACGGGGAAGGGGGGTTTTCTACGATATTGAAAATTTAAAGCCTTTTTTAAATTACCAAATGCCCCCCAAATTTTATTTATACAATTTTTGATGTATGTCACATGATAAAATTTTTGAGAAATGCTTTAGGTGAAAAAAAATGTCTAAAATATCAAGACAAAATTATAAAAGGGGGGTTTATTGAACATCTTTTTTTTTTACAAAATAAAGAAGGGCTTCGACTAGCAAATAATTGGGGAAAAAAGAATGTCAATTTTGACAATCATAGAATGAATGTAAAAATTGCATGTCAGACTTTATCCGCCAGCGTGTCGAAACCCCAAAATTATTTTTAGAAAATTCGAATTATGAATTTTTAAAAAAATCACAGGCCACTTCCGAATTTTGTCAGATTTTAAAAATGACATCATGGATACCTTTTTAATTGTAAAAATAAATTTTAAAAAAGTGGTTATAATTTCCCCCTTAAAAAAAAAAAACCTTATGTATCTTCAGAACTTTGGGAAATCAGCAGAAGAATATGGGGGCTTGACTGACATTGATGGCTGTCCTTTTTTAAGACCCCCCCTGAAAAGGGGTTTTTTTGGGTATAATCGTTGATTTGAATAAAATTTTTTTAAATTATTTCATGATCTAAATAATTTTGGTTTACAATATTTATTAACCTATAAACTAAACCAAGATTATTTAGAAACTTTTTTTTCTGCCATTTCGGGGCCAGGGGGGATTTAAAAAACCCCCCCAAAACAGTCTCCAGTTTAAACCCCGCTTACAAAAGGTTATTACAAGGGAGCCCAAAGCAGATTGAAAGGGGAAATTGCTTATTTGATGGGATTGACATTTTACATGTTTCTTCCAAACATATTAAAGAGACAATTGATATTGAAGAAGTGGAAGAACCATGCATAGTGCAACCCCTTTTGATTACATAAACACAGCTTGGACATTATCTCCATTTTGTGGATAATATAATTATTTATATGGCAGGATATGTAGTGTTCAAAATTTTGAAAACACTTCGCGGGAAGAGTGTCAAAAAATGTTTATTGTCAAACGATAAATATGATTTTATTAATTTAAAAAAAAATACGGGGAAAAACTTCTTTCCCCCCGGAAAGATGTAATAATAATCTGCAGAAAATTTTAAAAAAATTTTTTAAAAAAAATGTCAAAAAAAATTGAAGGTTAAAAATACCCCCATGTATATAAATAATCAGATATTATATAATGTAAAATCAGTCTTTTCAAATGATGTAATGATTGATCACATAAAGAATCAAGACTTTTTTTGATAATCATCGAATTCTTTTTTAAAAAAAATTATTTCTGTATTTAAAAAAAGTAAGATTACATTGGGAAAGAAAAAAAGGCCCCTGAAAAGCCAGAATGTATAAGGCAAAAAATCATAAGTTAATTTTTTTTAAAAAAACAGTAAAAAAGAAAAACAATATATTTTGTGTTTTTTTTTTTTTCCTTTTTCCCGCCCGTAAATTTAATAAAAAAAATTTCTTTTTTATTTGGGGTGGGTAAGTACCTAAATTAAGTATGATGGCCAAAAAAAATTGGAATTAATAAATATTTTAATATATTTAAAATCTTTTTACCAAACCATGTTACATGGTTTGGTGAAGGTATTATCCAATTTGGAGGGGGAATTTAAAAAACATATTTTTTTGAATTTTTATTTCAAATTATAATTTAAAAAAAAAGGGGAAAAAGCCCCCAAAAAATTGTTTTTTCGTTTTTGGGGCCAAGATTGGTATAGGGGGGGTTTTTTGGGCACTGATTAAAAATCTGAAAAAATTTTTTGGGGAACTTTTTGCTTTCGAGATATTTTTCATCAAAGTTAAAAAAACAAACTAACCTTTTTTACACTATTCCTTCCTTTTTTTACAGAATTCTTGATTTTTTTTAATAAATTGAAGACAATATTTCACAAACACCTTTTTAAAATTGTTTTTTTTTTATTTTTTTACCTTTTTTCCATTTAATTGTAAACCCCACTTTCACACGGCGCAACGGGGGGAACCTTTTTTACACTAGGGGAAATTTTTGAGAAAAAAGGCCACTGCCTTGTGAGCCACTTTATGTAAAAATCAAGAATTGTGTACAAAAAAAGGGGGGGGATGGGGAAAAAAAAGGGTTGTTTTTTTTTTTAACTTTGATGATGAATATCTCGAAAAGAAACGTTGCCAAAAAATATTTTTTTAGATTCGTAATCAGGGGGCCCAAAAAACCCCCCCATACCAACTTTGGTCAAAAACCGGAGAGGAGGAACTTTTTGGGGGCAATTACCAAAAAGATGTTCGAAAACTAATCTTGTTGGAAAAAAATATCTAATTTAAAATATAAGAAAATAAAAAATTTTCAAATGTTAAATTTGGAAAAAACAAAACTTTTTTTTTCTTCCCCGTAGCTATTAAACAACAAACCCCCTATACAACACACATGCGCAGAGACTTCAACCCCAGGGTTTCTGCCCCAAAAAGGATGCCCCTCTCTTTCTTTTTTGAGTATACCGGCTTTTTTGCTCTTATATACTAGCCTTCTATATGTATTAATTCTATGGTTTCGCGGGTTTTTGGATTTGCGCTTCGCGGCATTCCTCCCCTTAATGTCGGTTTTTTGACCCGGGGGTAAAGGGAATCTGTCAAAAAATGCGAGTGTAAGGGGGCCTTTCTTCGCGCAAAGAGAGACCTGGTGCGAATCTCGGCCAAAAATTTATAGCCGCGATTTGCGACCGTGTATAAAGTTGCTATAGCATTTACAAGCGTTGTTATAATATAACATAAATAAAGAACACAAAAATAACGTATGTTAATTGAAATATGTTAAGCTGCCAATAGGCTGTTTGCCACCATTGAAAATAAGATAGATAAATATATAAAGTATAAAAAAAATTTTTTCTATAATATAAAGCAAAATATGCATATTTATTGCAAAATAGAAGTATTAAAATTCAAATATTTTTGTAATTAAATCAGCGAACTGAAACGCCCTGTAATTGGATATAATTTTTGGGACGTCACTGCAAGTAAATAAATGTCACAAGCTTTGTTTTTGTGTTTTCAGGTGTTATTTTCAATCTTTAACTATCTAAATAACTGTCTCTTGACAATTTTAAAAAAAAACATATTTAAAGGGGAACATAATTATCCGTTTCGCACCTCAAAAGGGGGTAAAAAAATTTGGGGAATCCGATACCACCCCCCCCCGGTCGGGCCCCCCATTTAAAAAACCGATTTCTGGATTTTTTCCCCGGTCCCCGGGGCAAGGGCCCCAGGTTCTCAGTCACTTCTTAAACCCCAACCCCTAAGCCAGATTTCAGGCTAACCCAAAAAAAATTAAAACCCCCCCAAAAACCGTGATAGCCAAAGGCAAAAAACGTAGGGGGGGCTTGCTCAGCCAAAAGGAGAGCGAGGGGGGGGGTTGGAACCCCAGGGGGGGTTGGGGGGCCTGTAAACCCTACGGGACCCCCTTCCGGTGGGACCCTTACTATGCAAGCCGATAACATAAACCTACCTGAGATAGACGCTTTTTTATGAGTGTGCGTTTCTTTAAAAATAACGCTGACTACTATGCTGCAGAACTCAAAAATTTAAAAAAAAGCTGTGTAAGTACCTAAAAAAAAATTTTTACGAGTTTATCTTTTTGTATTTCTCACAATCTTATTCTAGGTTATGTTTATGGAGGGGTGAAATATAAGGAGTACCATCTCTTATGGGAGACGAATTAAAAAAATGTCCAGCTGTAAGCAGTAAATAACACAGAGATGGCGATCCATTTCTACAATCCATGGTTATGTTGTCACCAAGAAATTTATGGTCTTTTTAAAAAGGTTTTAAGGCGATGTTTTGCTGTATATAAATGGGGGAGCTATTTAAAGCAGGATATTTGTATACTTACATTAAAGTGATCTTTAAAAAAAACATTTAAATGCGATAAAAAAACTGTTTGGATCTCTTCGACCAAATTTTAACTATTTTTTTTGCCTTTTAGGATTTGTTGGGAAAAAATATAAAAAAGTTTTTTTTGGTGTTTTCAGAAAAGTATTGGTACACTGTGGCACACCATTTATATACCATTTTAGCCAATAAATTGGGAAATTATTAACAAAATTAACTGAAGTTTTACCGTTGTCAACCAAGGAAGTTTAAAAGGTGTATGGAAGCCCAATACTGTAGAACAAAATTGTCCAGCCGCAGGGCAGCGGGAATCGGGGGGTCGGCAATGCGGAGTTTGCGCAATGAGAGTGGGTCGGGGGGCCGACTTCCAAATTTTTTTTACTATCTATAAAGTTAACATCACCATATGTCAAATTTAAACATTCACTGTTTTTTTTTGAAAAAATTGTTGGTTATTCAACGATATCACTGTAGAATATTTAAAATTATTGTGTAATATTGGATTTTATATCATCTGATATAATATGGAAAGAATATTTTTCAGCCCTCTATTTAAATGGTTGATATTTTCGGGAGTTTTGTATTTTTCCCAAAAAAACTTTGTAAATAAATAAAAAACGTTTTTTTAAAATTTAAAATTTTTAAAAAATAAATTGTTAAATAAAATAAAAGTCCCCAAATGTAAACCTTATTTCTTTTTTTTTAATCCACAGAAACACACAAACATTGTGGTAATCATCTAAAAAAAAAGTTAAGATTGCCTTTTTCCCACTGCTATTTCCTATGAATATTTTATTTTCTATTATTCATAATTGAATAGGTATTATTATTTATTCGGTTACCTAACGTTAGTCTCATAAGAAACACCAATTTAAATATAAGAAATACTTACCTAAAAAAAAAAAAAGCCGGGTATGTTACCCGGATTTGCAAGACAAAAAACCTACAACCTCCAGTCACTTAAATAAAAATGTTTTTTTTTAATCCAAAAAAACCTGCAACCACAAAATATAATCACACAAGGCAAAAAAAAAGAAACTAATACGGCGCAAAGGGCACAAACCACAACACAAACGGCGATTGATGAGACGAGACGCCAACGGTGGTGGATGGTACAGCGCGGAATCATACGCGCCGATGCATTAAAAAAGGTATTCCGGCCCTCATAAAATAAGTGTTGCCTAAGCACATTGATTTATCATGTTTAAGTGGGCAACACATTAAATTATTTCATGGAATTTTGTTATTGCGCAGAATCGGCAAGGCCAAGTCTGACAGTTATTTTTATACTGGGCTGGGGATTTTTTGATCGAATGGGCCATAGCATTGGGCTTCCATACACGTTTAAAACTTCCTTTTTTTTCAACCTTTTTTACTTGCCCCGCGTCACGCGAAAATATGTCGACGCCATTACAGAGACAGCGTTTTTTTCGCGAATTTTATAATATAAATTTTACCATTGGGTTTTATTGAAAATACAGCAGATTTCCCCCCAAATATAAAAAATATTGTGTTTGTTAGGTACCAAAGAATAATTTAAAACGATTTTTCAAAATCAGTCAAATAGCCTATTGGTGTCGATTGAATTTACTGACTAATGGCTCAATTAGTGGAAAAAACCCTTTTTTTCAAATTGAGACCTTAAAAAAAAAGTTCCATGTCATTACATGTATGTACATTCTTTTAAGAACGTAATCGTTGATCACATGGTATTAAAATACGTATGCACTAAAGTTAATTTAAAATGTATACAGGCTGAATGGGTTTTTTTTTGTTTTTTACTAATCATAAACTAGTATTTATATATTTTTCGTAAGGGGGATTATTATAGCTTTAAAATTTCATTTCATAATTATAAGAAATTTTTAATAACAAATGTTCTCCCCATATTTTTTTATAGTGCACTTTCTATTGCTTAAAAAAATTAATGAAAAGTAATTTAAAACCTAAATACAGTTTACACATTTACAACGTTGTCAATTAAAACAATGAATATGAAATTCCTTTATCTGCTTTTAAGCAAATATATTATATGCTCTGTAAGTGTACTGTTTTAATACAATGATGACATTTATTAAAAATCCTTTAAACTTTAAATAAGCCAGCATCACAATAATTACTTTTTAAAGATATTATTCTAAAAGAAAATAATTTTAATAAAAAAACTATTATAACCGTTTTGATGCTGGTGAAGACCCAAAATAAAGATTTTTTATATTTATGAAAAATAATCTTTTTTTATATATATTTTATATAATCTTCTTTAACAATAATTTTTTTAAAATTACACAGGTTCAAGAAAAAAATTTTTCTTCTGAACAGAAATCTGATGTCAAAATTAGGGGGCAAAAGGGCAAAAAATGGAGAAAAGGCATAATTTCAGATATTAACGATTTTCTTTAATTTAAAACGTCAATATCTTGAAAACTATAAAAGATACATCAAACTTTATAGGACATAAACTATGTATTTTTACAAGACCTTAAGTTATATAACCTTTTTGTCTAAATGCAATATTTTTCCACTTAGAATCAAAAAACCGAATTTTCAGGATTTTTTCAAGATACACACGTAGAACGCTGGAAAAAATTTGAAAATTAAAATTTTGTTATTTTTAGATATTTTTTGCAAATTTTGAGTGATTTGGGGTTCAAATAAATAAAATAAATTATTTATAATAAAAAACCCAAAAATCACATTAATATATTTTTTTCCATTTTGGACTGAAATTGTTTGTTAAAATTACATTTTCGTTTATACATTCTTTATTATTTATCGTATCAAAAATGTTTATATAACTTCTTATATAGACAAAAAGCTCTATTTTTTGTTTTATAAATTTTTTGTATCTCTTCTAGTTTTAGTCGCAGTCTAAACATTCCGTGGTAGCAGGTTTCTGCCGATAAATGTCCCATATCGGTTTTTTTGGTTTTTCTCGATTTTTTGCTGTTTAACCTCCAATTCTGACTTCAGATTGGAGCACTGAACACTTGGGACTCAGTGAATCCCCAGTTATTATATATAGTTTTCTTTTTAATTTTATTTATTATTATTATTATTTTTGTTTCTGTGGCTAATGAATAATTTTACCTCAGTGATCCTAAAATTATAGATAAACATTTGTTTTTTTGATTTATCTTTTTAACGAAATAGTTTATTTTATAGATTACTCAAAATGGTCTTGACATTAAATAGGAAATGAAGTATTTCATATCTATTAACCACCAGAAACCCAACTTGTGACTAGTATTACTAATTCAGATACAGTTTTATAAAATAATGATATTTTTGATGTCACTAAATCTTCTTCCATTGCCATTTAAATCGGAAAAACAAGGGGATAAGTCAAAATTAGTAACCGTGTTTGAACAATTTACTTTCGAAAAATGCTTAAAGTAACTGAATAACCGCCAAAAATATGAACTGTAATATCGCTGCGCCAAAAGAACTTTTAAAATAAATTAAAATATATTTCTATAAAAAGGATACATTTCTTGGAAGAAGTCCAGGTGTGGGGGTTGAAGTATATCTAAGGCTGAAAGAACCTAAAAATAATTTTAAAAGTAAAGAATACATATAAATGCGCAATCGTGGTATTTGAGACGACAAAATATAGTAAAGAATACTGAAAAATAATAAATATAAATAAATAAATTATGTTTTAAGTATCGTTTGGATATATATTATTTGTTACAAATATTAATACAAACTTATTGGAGTGGGTTTTAGGTTTCAGGTTTCGAAAAAGATTTAAATAAAAATTAAAAAAATATATATATATATATATATATATATATATATATATATATATATATATATATATATATATATATATATATATATATATATATATATATATATATATATATATATATATATATATATATATATATATATATATATATATATATATATATATATATATATATTAATCATTACATAGTTTCAGATTTTTTAAAAATTTATTGGAACATCCGTATTTATTCTTTTATTAATGTTATCTTGAAATAACAGCCAAATTATTAAAAAACTTAACTGCTGTCGCTAAAATATCATTAATTTAATCGCGCGTCGCGTCGCATCCTAGAAGCCGATGCCGATGCGATGGTTGCAATCAAAATGCAAACCCAATTGGAGTCATTACGAGTAAGCGTAAGTATATGGAGTTGCCTATCTTGGCATTGGGCGCTGAATTTAGTCTCATAAGCGGCATGCGGTTTGCAGTTCCACTGCAAACCTTTATTTATCTGGCATGCTGATTTACGATTTATTGAAGTATAATTTGTTATTTTGATTTATATGTAGAACATATGTACACTTGTATGATTTTTATTACAGTGTTTGTATGTCTATTTATTTACATTAAGTTTAGTGGTTATTTACTTATTTTTTTAAAGAACATTAAAAATTTAACCCCTTACTTTTGAGCCGCCACTGGCATGGTACAAAGTAGTTTAAAAGAAATCATTTTAAAATATATTTTATCAAACTGAAACCTGTTTCTGAAATTTCATTGGATATTTAATACAATTTAACTGCTGGTAATATAGTTTTGGACCATGTACAAACTTTTAGGAAAAACAAAATATGCTACAAAATTACGAAGAATTCTTCTGTCTCCCACTTAATGTACCATACTGCACGTTGTGGTAATAAAAGCAATAAAATATATAACCCTTCTTTTGTTTCTGTTTAGCTTTATATAAAAACAATGTGTACTTACATTTTCGTGTTTAAAAAAACATAGCATTTTTAATTCCCTAAAAACTCTTTTCGATGACACTAAGGATTGGAACACATTTGGTAATTTCTTCAAGGCCACTCGTCTGCCATCTCGGGGGTCCGTCACAGCCCTGAAACAATAGAAGTCCTTGAGTTTTTCTCTTAAATTTTCATTTAATATAGAAACTATACCGTATATTAAAGATTTAATATTATCGTTATGTTATTAGGACAAATATAAATAGTTATATGAGGTAGCACCCTTAAAGAATTTTCTAGTATTACCGTATTTTATAGGGCGTATACAGGGTGGTCCGATTTATAATCGGGAGACTTTGGCAGCGTATTAAGTACTTAAAAATATTAAGAAAATACATTTAAACCTATATCGAAAAATGCATAGTTTTGACTGTAAAGGGCGTTAAAGTCTTTAAAAAAAATTTTTTTCGATTTTTTTAAAAACCTCTTAAGATATCACTTTCATATTTTAACCATACCATCATCACCTAAAGGCAAACATATAGTACCGATTAAGGATTTTCTGTTAAAGCAGTGGCGTTCGTGAGGACGATTTAAATATTTTAACAAATTAAAAAATATGGTACGCACTGTTTTTTTTTTAAATTTTAATTGCACACCCCAAATGCGCTGAACCAATTAAACAAATGTTACCTCTTGACACTTTCGCTACCATTAGCCGTTTAGGAGATAAATGGCATTTTAAATAAGGAGATAAACGCATTATTCTTTGTGAATAACATCAAATATGAACACACGTAATTATAAAAAAGACTTACCAAGTCCACACAAAAAAAGAAATGAAACTTTTAAAATACAACACACAATAATAATTACAAACTGTACAGCTTTCTAGCGTATGGGACTAAAGTTGTCAAAGTTGGCGTTGGTTCGAAATTTGACGTTTATGTCAAAGTTTGGAATAATTATTGTTTATTTATTCGGATTTATTGTTATTTTTTTGTTCAAATGCTAAACTTATTTACAAATGCTGAATATGCCGATATCCACTTTATTTATGGTTTTTGCAACGGAAACTCGGAAGAAGCTTCCAGGGAGTACGCAAGACGATTTAGAAATAGAAGACGTCCAGACGCTCAAGTTTTGTTAACACGCACCGTTGTTTCCGAGAATATGGATTGCAGAAGAACCGAAGAAACGTTATTGAAAGAGATGAGAGAAACCGAGAAGAGATTCTAAATGCTTTCAATGAAAACAATCGTCTAAGTAGTCGAAATGCTGTTAGACAGTTACGTACGCGCAATGTAGTTGTTTCAAAAACTAAAATTTTGCGTACACTCCATCAAAGACGGAAGAAAACCTTATCATTTACAACCTGTCCAACATTTATTACCAGAAGATGGTCCAAGACGAATGAACTTTTCTACTTGGATATTAAGGTCAGTCGAAAGAGATAATCGGTTTTTAAATAAATTATATGGACTGATGAAGCCACGTTCACCAGGAGGGGTAAAGTAAATTTTCACAATTTGCATGTGTGGTCACATGAAAACCCTTACGAAATTAGGCCCAGGGGCATTTCAAGCCGAATTTAGTGTGAATGTATGGTTAGGAGTGCAAGATAATCAGCTTTGCGGCCCTCATTTCTTACCTCCCCGGCTCAACTCCCAAGGATTTTTAAACTTTTTGGATTTTTTTGTCTGGGGAACCCTTGTAGACCTAGTTTACACTATGCCAGTAGACACAAGGGAACAGTTAATATTAGAATTCAAGAAGCATGCCATACGCTTCAAAGTAATTGGCATCAAATCAGAGCAGCGGTTAATTTAGTGCGTCGAAGATGCCAAAAATAAATAAAAGCTATCGGAATGAATTTTGACGAAATATTATAGATAATTATTAAAATTGATATTGTTTTTATTTATTATTAAGCAGGTGCACACTTATAATTATTATAATGCATTGTTTTCTGTTGTTAATTGTTGTAATTTATTATTTTCTATTAAGAATTGTGTTTTAACAACTTTCATAATTTAATAATTCCTTATTCATTTAATTGCCATTTATCTCCTAAACGGCTAAGGGTAGCGAAAAGTGTCAAGAGGTAACATTTGTTCAATTTGGTTCAGCGCATCGGGGTGTGCAATTAAAATTTTAAAACAGTGGCGTACCATATTTTAATTTGTTAAAATATTTAAATCGTCCTCACGAACGCCACTGCTTTAACAGAAAATCCTTAATCGGTGCTATACGTTTGCCTTTAGGTGATGATGATATGGTTAAAATATGAAAGTGATATCTTAAGAGGTTTTTGAAAAAATCGAAAAAAAACATTATTTTTTTAAAGACTTTAACGCCCTCTACAGTCGAAACTATGCATTTTTCGATATAGGTTTAACTGTATTTTCTTAATATTTTTAAGTACTTAATACGCTGCCAAAGTCTCCCGATTATAAATCGGACCACCCTGTATATAAAGACCATGATCAACCGTAGCTAGTTATGTTCGTAAAGTGTAGGAGTCGTTGCAAAGTAGTAAATAAAGTGTTGTTAAGTGTTACAAAGTATTTAAATTGTCCGACCCACGTACGAAAAGTTAGTAAATCGTAACATTATGGTATCTATCATCTATTACACAAACACAATTAAATAATAATATTAGCTATTCCGTTGTAGCTATGTGAACATTGACCAATATCAATTAGGTACCCAAATTTAACCTTCTAACAACCTAAAACTAAAGGTCTTCTTTTAGAGGATATGGCTATTTAGTATGTACCTGTAATATTTTCAATAAGAAACTGATAACTACAAACACATTAGGATTTCGCCTTTGTGATTTTTGCACATATATTTTTAATAACTAGATTTTTTTAAACTTGGGACAGTCCACGAAGGCTGATGCCTAAGTCACAGAATAAAAAAGGCCTAAGTACTAACACACCGTGGGCGTCTTGAGTGTGGTGAGAGAGAGTTTGTTCACACCGGAATTAAATATTTGGAGATTTGGCGGAGAGGGAAATACTTTTGCGGGCAGCAGATTCCATAGTCTTGACACTCTAGGGATGAAGGAACGAAAAAAGCGGAAAGTTCGGGGCCTCTCTAACTGAACTGTAAAAGGATGCATAAAAGTTGCTCCCAATAAAGGAATTATACTGACTAACTCCTCTGAGCAGAAGCCGTACAAATACCTATGGAAGAGCGACAGATCCCCTACAACTCGACGGTGGGCAAAAGGAGGAAGCCTTTCTGAAAGCGTGGGATCATTAATAAGACGAACGGCTCTTTTTTGAATGGAGTCCAGAATGCTAAGTGTTGTAGGGGACGCCATTCCCCAGACATGAGAACAATATTCTAAAGAGGGTCTGATTTGGGATACATACAGAGTATACAGATTGAAAGAAGAGAAATACTTTATGGCTCGAAAGGGAAATCCAAGGTTTTTTAAAGCTGCCGAGGCTATGGATGTATTGTGCTTGCCAGTTGAGGTTATTCTCAAAAGTAACGCCGACAAGATTAAACGACTCTTTGTTCTGCAGAACTTGGCCGCTCATATGTAACGGATGAGCATTGGCACACTTTTTTCGCGATAGCGAACATGACTGTGTTTTCGAGACATTAAACTAAACAAGATTTGTGGTGCCTTAACTCAAGATAAAATTCAGGTCTTGTGAGAGAGATATCCGCATTGACCCACGCTTGGTTTCCAAATCAACTTTAATTACAGGTAAGTATAATCTAATTCAATTCTGAAAAATTAGGTAATAAAAATGCTCAAACAGATATTAAGGTTGCAGGTTGTTTTTGACAGTTCAGTTGTTTAGTAATCACCCGCAGCTCATATGGCACGAATGAGCTTTGGCAGACTTTTTTCGCGACAGCGAACATGACTGTGTTTTTGAGGTATCAAACTGAACAAGATTTCTTGCGCCCCAATCCAAGATAAGTTTGATGTCTTGTGAAAGAGATATCTGCATTGATCTGCGCTTGATTTTCAAATCAGAACTGCATGGTGGCTTAAGAATTGAATACTAGAGTGGAGGGTACTATCGTCAGCAAAACTATGAATGGGATTGATTGTGGAAGAGAGAAGATCGTTAATGTGTAGAAGAAACAGCGTGGGTGCCAGCACTGAGCCCTGGGTCCCCCAGAATGCCAAAAGAATCTTCCAAAAGCTTTTCTACCAAGTCAAATATCCAAAGAATATGAAAATACTGCTTTAAAACTAAAAAAATTTGATGACCAATGTTATTAATATGGTCACCTTTAAAAATCAAATAATAAATTATTTGGATATTATAAAAGTCTACAAAAATAGCAATAGCTTTAAGATAACTGGCATTTTCCGTTTGTCGAATTTATTAATTTATAAACAATTTGGCTTTTGTTTATAAAACCTCTGTAAGCTTGGATTTTCAAAAATTAAAAATACACTCAAAAACTAAAATGGTTAAAAGGACGGGACCAGCAATCCTAAAACAAATTTGCATATTTTTCTAAGTGTCGTAAAACTGTAATGTCAAAGTTTTTCTTCTTAATGAAATTTCAAAACTTTTTTTCGTGGGCATTATATACTTGATAGGATCACGACAAGTACAGCTTTAAATTTGTTTATTACCAATAAGAATTAAAAAAAAAAAAACATTTTTTTACGGATTTTGATTTCTTAGACCTTCAAAAATAACTTCCTAAAATATTATACGAAAATTTGAAACCAAAAACGAGATACATGAACTTTAGTGAGCGCGCGCTTTAGACTCGCTGGAGGTGTTATACGCAGCGTTTTTCTAGAAATCACTTTTTTTCAACTGGCGGACAGCTAATCTCCGAATCTACTTGCTCAATTTAAATGGATTTTGAAGCATTTTGTTTTTTTTTAAATTTTTCAAATTTTCTGGTCGATTTTTGTGTAAGAAGGCTTTCTTTTTAAAACCCATTTTGAATTTTTTGTTTTAAACTTGCCGTTTTAGAGAATAACTGTCCGTCATGTGTTTTTTTTTTGAGTGGTTGATTTTGAAACCCTCTATAAGGTGCGCATGGTTTGGAAAATGTTTTAAAATAAATTTTTAATATTCTACAAGAGATGTTGTTGATGATGAATACTATAAAAAAGTTTAATGACCTTATCTGGATAAATAAAGTGTAAAAAAATATATTGAAAATGTGTCTTTTTTTGAGCTTCTAATAGGTAATAGTACCTTAAACTAAGCTATAAAAAATTCTTAATTTTCTAAGCATCAACCTTTTTTTAAAAAAATATCCACCAATTGTTTGTAAAACATCTCATCAGCAAGTCATACACGCATGCATTCAAACGAATTTAAGCCGCGTCTTCCATTTACAACAGCGGAAATCGAAAAGGTCGTGCCTAGACTTGGAGAACATTCGACCCGTAAAACCCAACAATGGTACTCGTACACTTAGGCCACAAAGAACCCTTGTTTTTAATTAGGCCGGCTATTATTAAGTTTAATTTTTATTTAAGTCGAGTATTTGCAATTTGTATGCACGTTGTTTTCCGGTATTACTGTTAGAGACTGGCGCGAATGTAAATGTTAGCTAAAAGGTATATATTATGTACAGGGTGTCGCCTTTTCGATGAATTTTCATAGTATTGGAAAAACTACAAGAGATAGGGTAAATCTGATGGCACATGCCTGAGTTCGATTTTTAAAACAACTGCAAAATAGTAAAAAGGATAATATATTATTATGTAGAATTTTACGTAAAATTCGGTAACATACAATTTTCTTTTAATCAGTTACAGTTTTAAAGGTATAACACAATGCCTTTTCTTAAATGGAACATCCTGTATATTATTTGACTGTTTGTTTTAAAATAAAAATATCAGGAAGAACATCATAAGTTTTGAATTTTGTACACCTTAACTAATTATGCATTTTTTTTAGTAAAATGCATACTTAGAAACACATGATAGGTGCAATATTTTGTATATTATTTAGGTAATAAATAATAATTACATAGGCATGTTTTAAATTTGAATTTAAGGTAGTTCACTCGCTACAGACGTAGACAAAAGTATCGCCTTATAGTAAGTAAAGCCCAGCCCGTCTACAATGCAAATCGAGATTGAGATAACCATCTTTTATCTTCGTCTCTCTCATGCCATCCGAGCCGAACTCGCCCGTCTCTCTTTAACAAAAATTGATTGTTAAACGGGCCGGGACCAGACGGATCGTTATATTTGTTTCTATTTTAGTTTAATTTGTAATGCAGTATTTTGAATTGACCACAAATTTAGCGCTGTTCCAAATAAGATCGAATACGCTTTACCAAAAGTTAGAGGTTCTCAATGCATGAAAATATTTTTTTGTAGGAGACTGTACACAGCACATGTGGTCTGTTTGTTATTCAGTAACATTTTACACTATTTTACACTTTTTGGACCCACCTAGTCCTAAAATAAACCTTCCATAAGAGCGATTACGCAAAAAAAGAAACAATTGTGTACACTATTTCTTAATAACAAACAGACCTATGTAAAGTATTAAAAATCAATATCTTTTTAATGAAAAAACGATCAAACAAATTTCGGTTTTTTTTTAATTTTAAAATACTTTGATTTATATTGCATAAGTTTTTAAAAAAATATCGTAAAAACCGTTTTTGAAATATTTCTAAATAAATGCATAGCTTTCATACATGACAGAAATCGACAATGTTAATTATACACAATTTGATTGTTAAAATCTCGTTTCACAGACGATAAAAACAATCTTTTTTTTTCAATTAGATAAAAGAAACTTTTTTCTTCAACCGTCAAAAAATGTTGACATTTTTGTACTATTTTCAGGTGCAAAAGCTATCAATTCACATACCGTACAAAAAGGTGCTCGTTGCTTAGCAACACTTTTAATCCTAGGATTAAAAGTGCTACCTTTTATCCTAGGATTAAAAGCAATTGCATTTAAGCTCTTTTGAATAATTAAATGTATTAATTTTGACTTGGTTGGAGAAAAAAACGTATATATCATTCGGACTAAAAGTGCTTACTTTTATATATACCATTATTAACTCTACATTTTAATTTCATTTAATGCTTAAGAAAAGCCGTTTTACAAATAAAATACCTTAAATAAAATGGAGTTTGAAAAATATAATATTTTTAAATGTAATATTGAATGACGTTGTAGAAAGTGTATTGACTGTTTTATATTTTTAACATTGATGTAGGACTAGATTTATTGTTTATATCTATATTGTTTATATCTGTTTTGTTATATCTGTATTATTATTTATTATTCGTTTCTTTTACCATATTTTTTTTAATTACCTTCGGTTAAATCTTTCATTAGGCAATATAGGCAAACAGCTCTTTTTTGGATGGAATCAAGATGTGTGGGATACGCCATTCGCCACACTTTGGAATAGTCTTTCAATGAGAGTCTTATTCGAGATTTTAAGTGTTTGGGTCCTAATAACTATAATATTGAAATATGTTTTTTTGTATATTTATTGTTTTAATAATTATGTTTAAAGACTTAACCAAATATATACCAATATGGATTACAATACCTTTATCATTTTTTCCAAACTATTTGCTTGCATGTTTTTGGAAAATGTCCATATAAAAACTAATTAAATGGCAAACTTTCCCACTTAAAATGACGCACGACAAAAAAAACTAAATTCCACAAAATTGTTGTAAACGACTAATAAAGGTGTGTTCAGCCGTCAAACAAACCGTGTATAAAAGCGAATGTAGGTGATTAGTTTTAATAAATTTTGCGATATTTACCATGTTGTTCAGTATTGACTTTTATTTCGCGCTTATTACGTCGGTTTTTTACTAGCGATTGAAATTATTATTGCTTTTTTCCAAAATGGTTAACCCATTCCGTTTTAATTGTTTCTTTAAAATGTCGAGTTAATAATTTTTTATGACCCAAAATTACTATACTTTGAATACTTAGATTTGTGACTTTAAAGATTAAGTTGTGCTTTATAAAAATCGACGTAGTATTGCAAAATTCTTCCTTTGATTCTTTTTTCTTTTTAAAAAATCGTTTCTTTCGCTAAATGACGCACAATTGTTGGCGTGGTCAAGTACTAAAGTACCTGTCCTATTTGCAACCCAGTTCGTTCGTAAAACACTATGTTAGTTCGCTCTCGCAATTCTAAGAAATCAACGGAAATAATATTGTTTTTTTTTTAGTATACATTTATTTTGGGGTAAACCTATAAAAATACGTTTAAAACAAATCTACTTATAGTTCAATCATTCTAGTTTTTTTTGTAATTAATGTTAACAGATATTTGACTGCGTCATAACTTTCGGAATAACCTGTAGATTGCTAAAATCAAAAATCCAACCAACTTTTTTTTCATGAATTTTTTTAAACAATAATTATTAAGAAAAAGGGCCTTTTTTCGTTTTTTTTTTAATATAACAAGAAGTACTGACTATATTACTTTACTTATAAAAGACCGTTTGTAGAGAATTCAAAAACCTACATAATGGTTTTTGAAAAATCCCGATCCGACCATTTTTTATTGAGAAAAGCCGGAAAAACGCTTAAAGCAGACCTTTTTTCAAAAATTAGCATCTCCGTTAATTTTCAATATTAGGAGCTGATTTTTTGGGAAATGATTACTGTATGCGGCAAAA
Organism: Listronotus oregonensis; assembly: GCA_019359885.1. Classification (NCBI taxonomy): domain Eukaryota; kingdom Metazoa; phylum Arthropoda; class Insecta; order Coleoptera; family Curculionidae; genus Listronotus; species Listronotus oregonensis. Next base: position 198,059 of record JAHBCN010000515.1, read on the forward strand.
CTTACGTATCTATGTTTTTAATTAGCATACACTGTAAAATTTCCCTTTTTTAATCTTTTTATGCTCCTTACAAATTTCATTTTAAATTTTACGCCGCATCATCAAGAATAATTTTTCTTTATGCACCAATTTTTATACGAAAGAACTACGGTTTTTTAAATTACCAATGAAAAATATTTTGATTGACTGAGCACTTTTTTGCAAACACTGTATAATAGTACGCTATTAAAAAAGTATAGTATATTCTTTTGAATTATGACAAAAATTTTAGGGTAGGCATATAAAGCAGTGGATAAATCTTGGTTTAAACCACGGATTGACGATATTCCACATGCAACCCCAAGTTAACCTAACAAAACAATTCTTGAATTTATAATAATTCTGAAAACACCGATCAACGACTTGGCTACAAAGAATAATATAATTTAAAATTATGCAAGTGGATCAAAGAAGTTTCTTCAGCGGTTTTTCGATTTGTTAAACCAATCGAGCGTGATGGATGCAGCGTTTTAATTTACCACTTTCATTTTTTACCGGAATACGGTTGAAACAGTTTTCATCTATTTCGATTACTTTACTTAACAGTATTGAAAATTGACCACTAAGAAATAAAATGAATCCAAATAGCGTTTCGGGCTTTTTATTTTTTAATTTCTGACTACTATTTTTTGTGAAAGGTTTTTAATAGGAAGGATATGATTTAAAATAAAGTGCTAACCATATTTAGAATGTTACAAATCTTACTAAAATATGTTCATTCTCGTGTAAGAATGACGTAAGCAGTGTGCAGCTTGTATTAAAAAAAATACAATGTAGTGGACCAAGCGCTTTAAAATAAAATAAAAAGTGTCGCTGTATTTTAAATATCTTTTATACGTCGGTTGCTCCAAAAGTTTTGCAAAACAGAAGCATTTATTAAGATTTTTCAAAATACATGCCATCAGAGTCTTCACACTTTTGCATACGTATAAACCAACTACTAAACATCTCTTGCCATTTATCCTTTAAAACTAAAGCACATGCATTATCCCAAGCACTTAATAATTCCTCTTCAGTTGCGAATTTTTAGCCTTTTATTTTTTTTTTCTATAAAAGGAAAAAATCCGAAATCGCAAGGCGCGAGGTTCTGGCTATATGGAGGATGATCCAACAGTGTGAGTCCGATTGGGTCAAAAACTCAGCAAGTCAAGCTTGCCCGATGTACAGGCGCGTTGTCGTGGTGGAAGTGCCAAGTACTGAGACGTGACTCTGGTCGCAATAATTCTTTCAGCTCATTTATAACTTAACAAACGCCTGTATACCAAGCAGCGGTGACGGTCTTCTGTGAATCCAACACCACCCTTTATATGAGGCCTCTTTTAGCAAAGAATACCGCGATCATTCTCTTTTTAACTGATCTTTGTTGTTTAACTTTGGTCGGTGCTGGCTGATCTTTGAACACCCATAGTTTTGATTGAGATTTACTGGGAACGTCGAAAAAATATAACCGGGTTTTGTCGCCTGTAACAATTAAATCAAAATCCTTTGAATGGCCAAAGTCATATTTTTTCAACATTTTTGACAGTTGACACGCGCTGCTCGCTGGCTTTCATTGAGGAAATTAGGGATCCATAAAGAACATAACTTTCTTACTTTTAAATCTTCATGCAAAATCGAATTGAAGGTAGATGCACCAATAGTTAGAATCTCTTGAATCTATCTATAAGTAATTCGACGACTAGCTGTAATTATATTTTTAAGTGCGGCAATGTTTTCTTGAGACCTGTTCGTCACTAGGCGGCCCGATGTTTCATCATCATCTAAATTGAATATTCCTCGTTGAAATTCTTTATACCAACGGAATACGGTAGAGACAGAAAGACACTTATCGCCGAAAGTTTTAGACATTTCGCCACGGCACTCTTGGTAAGATAATCCACGTTTGAAGTTGGAGTAGAATATCACTCTGTTATCACGGTGACTGAGACAAGCCATTTTTACAACTTTTCGCTAATCATGTAACAAAAAGACTGAGCACAGGAATAACCTGAGTATATGTTTAGACTTGGTTGTCTCTATACTTATGACTGCGACCATTTAAACAAGATCAAACTTGCTATGTTTCTGATATTCCAAAACTTATGGAGCAGCCTACGTATTATTTATTCTAAAATCATGTCGTTCCTACTGGACAACTCATTGTTTATTATTTTTTTGATTACAAAAATTGAGATTCAAGTTTTTTTATGGTGGTATACCTTTGAACTACCCCCTGTCTTGGTGACCTCATTCAGACGAGACCTACAGTTCAGCGTGCCTTCCGAACCACATACAATAGTGCTAGGCCTTTGCCGTCCTTTGTATATTGGTCACCTCTCTGACTACTAACCCCCCCAAACTTTGTTAAACTTTGCTGATGTAACGGGAGGCACTGTTTCAACATATCCCCGAATTTTTGTTACGTTACTACTATTTAAATTTTAAAAAGGACGAATAATAGAAACGTAAATATTAAATAAAAGTTTTACAAAGATATATTAGTATTTCAATTATACGTTTTTTTGTAAAAAAAGTGTATTTAACGGAATATATTTGTCATTCTAGAGAACTAGGTACCTACTAGAATTGGAGCTCCTTATAAAAAAATGCGGGGAAAGCGTTAAGCTCAACGAATTCTTGGATAGAAATAAAGTAAACAAACCTTGTTTGGCATTTAATATATTCAGGGGGCAAGGAGGGATAGTTCTTGTAAACACACTACACCGACAACATTGATTAAACACACTGGATATCATCACTCCGGAAATAATAACTTTTTTAATGTTTATGGCATTGCACCATAAATTACATTTTTATAAATCGATGATTCTTTATTGTTAAAAATTATTTTTAAAGCCGGAAAACTATTCTTGTTTATTATCTGAAGTGACAGACAGATATGACATTTACTTTAGATGCTCAATTCGATTGCTGTTGATCAAGTTAGTTTAGAAAACGTGTTATTAAATTATACAACCTACTAGAAAGAGATAAAATGACATCGAAGTGCCATACAACACCTGATTAACTATCATTTTTTATTAAACGAATGCAGCAGCTGTCCAAATCGACCTTGTTGCCGGTGCTTGGAACTGTCATATTAATAAATGTTTATTTTTAAATCGATGTTGCCTATATTAACAAAAAAAAAACAATATTTTTGAATAATCTTATCACATTTTCAATGTAATTTCCTGATTTCGGTTTTTGAGATCTGGCAAACAGATCACTATACCAAACACCCTGCCTACAAACTGGCGTTGCGTTAATTCTAGTCCTTGAGTTCGTTGGTTCAGCTCAATAGAATATTTAAAACAATAATTTAATTTTTATTTTTTGTGAAAACCTCTTGTTAAAAAAAATACTTTAAAGTAGATGATAATGTCCAGAAAAAAATACTAGAAGCGTACTCGAAAAAAAGGTATTACATTGAAACTTTATTCTGCTTTAACAATTTGGGAAACTAAAATATTACCCCAGTTTATAGTGGAAAAAATATTTTTTAAAAATCATTTTATTTCTCTTTACGTATGCTTTTGGGTTAAAAAAGGTAAGTTTTATCATAATATGTGTACTAATGGCCGAGCTAAGAAACTGTAACAATTGAACGGATATGATAAAATGTAAGTATTACGCCAAATAATCTTACTAAAAATAATGGAATATATTATGCCGAATCAAACAATGTAGGCAATGACAGTTAACAATTTTGTATGCAGAAGTGGGTGGCGAGACTCAATAAAACAATTATTTTCTTTTATGTTTGGTGATGACCTATCGCAACTAGATAGAATTTATGTTCTGCAATGGTGGTGTGTGGTCCGTATACATACAATTTATGATACAACAGTGATCTGCATCGTTATACTGACTTATACCAGTTAAAAGTCGATAATTTTCTATTAATAATGACATATTCTACATGTTGTTTAGAAATAGGTATCCAGTAAAAGAAGTGGTAATATTGATATTTTCTTTTACAGGTATATCTATAACTTTTGCGCTGAAGAACTAGCCAGTATAATTCCTTACACTGCAGTTTCGAATAAGATGAGAAAAGTGGCAAAGTAAAAAATAAGTTAATGTTAACTAATTAATAATTAAAATAGTTTAACTTTTCCTTTAAACGATTTTGCAATTTTGGGAACTTTTTTAATTAAAATGCGCTAAAAATTGCAAAAATGTTTTAAAGAAAAAAATTAAATTAATATTTTAATTATTATTCAATTTACATTTTCATTTTTTTTTACCTATCCAACTTTTCCAACACGCACCAATTAGTTATTGTGCAAATTTAATAAATATGTGTATACATTTTTTTAAATATTATATATAAATAACAAATTTAGACTTCTTTCCAAAATGGCAAATTAAAATGTGACTTTCTGCATTAATCTATCCTTTAAATTAAAGCATTGCAAAAGTGGATCTGCATTTTCTTTTCCCTTTAGAAATATTCATAATCTGCATTAAAATTGTCCAGTTGAAACAGCCTGTGTATAAAAATTATTTTATTTTTCTGGGATTATTTTAGTGAAAAAAATTATTTGGCTTTTCTCCAGAATAAAAAAGATATATATTTATGTTAAATTCTAAATAAATCTAAATTTTTTAGTAAATTGTGAAGGGAAAGTCTACCTTTGCGACAATATAACCAAAAACATACAAATATTTAATTATTTCTTGAAATAAATGAACCTTATGAAAATATAAAAGTGTAAAATATTTTTAGGTGGGTGTCCTCTGTTAATAAAAAAGATTAAAATATTGAAAAAAAATATTTAAATTTACTTACAAATATGAAGGTGTCCCTTCATAATATATATAAGCAATGTGTCAATCTCCGTCATGTTTGAGGTTTGTTTTCCTAGGTTTACTATAAGTGTGGGCAAAAGAAACATTATAACAAATAGGGAAAGCATGAGCCGCATTACGGTTTCGCTTCGTATTTTCTTCATTACTTGAAGTAATTTAAATCATTGCAAAATACTTTTAATTAAAATAGATTTTATCTACTTCATGCAAAGAAACTGCTTGAACAAAACCGCCTACAAAACAGACTATTTCTCGAAGTTAATCAGTAATACACAGGCATTGCATTTTTATATCATACACTACTAATTCTTTTGCAACTCTGATCCGGTTCTGCAACAAGTATATTAAATTGAGGCCACTATTTATATAAATTTGGAAAAATTGGTTGTTAATTTTATAAAATTTAAATTGAATCTATGTATTTTAATCGATTATACACCGTATTTCACGCTACAATAGTTATTTAAAAAGATACCTGCTAAATTTAAGTCAACAAAATAAATAAATAAAGGAGCGCTGGTAAATTACAAATTTCTTTAGCAGCAAGACCACTCTTACAGTATTGATAAATCTGCAAAATATATCCCACCATGGCTTAGGTCTTCCTTTGTATTTGTATTTGAGATAGTCGCAATGTGCTATTTATTTTTCTTGCATTTAGTTCTGAACTTTTAGAACTCAGGTATTATTTAAGCTGTGACTCAGTTACTATCTATCTAAGATATAAAAATAAATCCTTATTTCCCTTGGTCAGAGCATCAGGCGTGAACGGCTGGACGGATTTCGATAATTCTTTTTTGTTGTGTTTGTTATTGTCAGGATAAGGTTCTTATTAAAGAAAAAATTAAGAAAGCTGTGTGGAAAATTAGAAAATTTAAGAAAACTTAACGACCATGCAAGTCGGGCAGTATCTTTACTTTACTTACTCTATGAGAAAGAGGCAAAAATATAAGCTTAAAAAAAATAATTGCCATCTAACAATTATACAAACTATTTACTAAATGATAGTTTCATATATATATATATATATATATATATATATATATATATATATATATATATATATATATATATATATATATATATATATATATATATATATATATATATACAGTATTGGCCAAAAGTAGATGAACAAAACACGTTAACTAAAACAGTTTTACTTGTGAGTTGCTTTCAGTATCGGCTTCGAAAGTAAATAGTTGTTTATCTTTTTTTCTACTATGCCACGCGGTATCAAGTTTTCCGAAGATCTGCAGCAGCGTGTAATAAATGCTTACCAAAGAGGAGTGCAGCAATCTGAAATTGCAAAACAAATTCAAAAGGGGAGATCAGCTGTGCATTACATTTTAAAAAGATCTCGTGACAGAGTTACAAAAAACGATTAAAAGAATTCTACAAGGAAATCCGTTTTGTCGTCCATCAAAATAAAAGGCAAAATTGAGGAAATGGGTTATCAGTCAGTAAGCGCAAGGACGATTCGGCGTAAATTAGTAGATATGATACTGTTTTCAAGAAGACCGGTGAAAAAACCTCTGCTTTCCAAAAAAAAAATGTGAAGGCCCGATTATCGTTTGCCAAGAAACATAAGGATTGGACTTTGGAACAATGGAAACGAGTCTGCTTTAGTGACGAATCCAAATTTAATTTATTTTCTTCGGATGGGATTCAGCATGTGAGGCGTCCCCGCAATACTCGTTTGTTGCCAAAATTCACTCGGCCAACAGTGAAACATGGTGGAGGGTCAGTTATGGTCTGGGGGTGTTTCTCCGGAGTTGGGCCCACTGTATAAGATAGATGACTTAATGAAGAGGTTTATGTACAAAGACATCTTACAAAATGTTTTGACACCTTATCTGGAAGAAAAGATGCCGTTATTATACCATTTCCAGCATGTATAACGACCCAAAACATGCATCACAATTGGTAAAACGATTCTTAGAAGGTATACTTATTAAAAGTTAATATGAGCAACCGTTTATATATATATATATATATATATATATATATATATATATATATATATATATATATATATATATATATATATATATATATATATATATACCCTTGGTCAAGGCATCATGACCATCATGACTGAACATATATCCCGCGAATAAAGAGCTTTTACTTAATAGCCAGAAGGGTTATTTACTTTTATTTATATACTTAAACAAAAACTTATTTTTATTTGTTCCTGATCATATTTCATCGTTGGCGGTTCAATGTCAAGTTGCTTAAAATTAACAAACAGGATATAAAACATCTAAATTTATCCATTTCCCCATCGAGCAGATTTGCCTTTGAGCGAGTTCAAAACACTCGATTTAAATATAGTTCGGTGCAGCAGTCGCACAAAGGATTACTTTGTGTAATACCCCACACGTAAAGAATGTGACCACAACAAAACGTAAAAACTAGAAAATGAACAATAAAGAAAAGATTAAACAAGGGACAGAAAAAGTTGTTTATCGTAAAGTAAAAGATAACATTCAAAAAGTTTCTTTCATTGTAAAAGCAAATTGTTTCAACTAAAAACTGTTAATAGTCCAGGAAACGAACCATTTTGCCTAGCAATTTTTTTAAAATGCATAGAATGACTTGAAATTTTGACAGTAGGTAGGAAATAGTCCAAGGAACAAAATCATGCCGAAGGGCGCCTTTACCTTGGGGGTGGTTGCCAAACCATCTCTGTGGTGGATTTTTTATATTCTGACCACAGGAATCGATAGAAAAATGATTTCTAAGCAAAAAATGTTTTATGCATTTGTTTTTGTAAAATGCCTATTTTTCGAGTTATTCGCGATCGAAAGTCGGAGTTTTTCGTCGATAAAATCAACGTTTTTAATCGGTTTTTTTGCAAATAACTCGATAAGTATACATTTTATCAAAAAACTGTAAATAACAAAATTGTAGCTTGTTTCCTTTTATTTACTAAAATATTCCTTTGCCATACCTCGAATGTCTTATTTGTTAAGATGTTCACCTTGTTGGAAGTCTCCAGAATTACTTCGTAATTTTGATAATGTATTACAAAGTTTGGTTCAAGACATAACAAATTGTGATATTAAATTAAATTCTTGGTTACAAAGCACTCTTCCAGTAAAATTTGGAGGTCTCGGAATAAGAGATACATTTACCCTGTCTATTTCTGCCTTTTTAGGTTCAATCAATGACGTGTCAGGTTTACTTTCCAAATTTTTACCGTCCTATATTCTTGCGACAGAAGATAATGATTTCAGCAATTGTTTTGTAAGATGGTTATCTGTTTGCAATCTTTAAAATCAACCACAAGAATTACCAAAAAAACAGAAAGATTTTGACTTTTTAATTTGCCAAGCTCGTCACAAATATATTACAAACATATGCCAGACAAGTGAAGATAAGGCACGTCTACTTGCTCTTCAGGCCCCTGAAAGTAATGCTTGGATTAACGCACTTCCATCTTCGTCCTTGGGAAATTTGTTAGATAACAAAACATTCCATATTTCCATCGCTCTCAGACTTGGTCTGCCTGTGTGTGGACAGCACACGTGCGTTTGCGGCGAAAATGCTGATATTTATGGCCTACATGGGTTAAGCTGCAAAAAAAGCGCAGGGCGTTCTTCTAGACACAGTCAGATAAATGACATTATCAAGAGAGCTCTGATTTTAGCTGAAAATCCTTCTGTGTTAGAGCCTCTTGGAGTTTGCAGAAGCGATGGAAAAACGGGTAGATGGAATGACCCTAATTCCCTGGAAATATGGAAAACAATTACTTTGGGGCGCTACTTGCAGCCATACACTTGCAAAATCCTATCTGGACAAAACTTCTAATTTTGTAGGTGCGGCTGCTCGTATTGCCGAAAATAAAAAACATCTAAAATATAAAGAGCTTGAAGAACGCTTTATCTTCATTTCTTTTGCTGTTGAAACTTTTGGTCCTTTGGGTGATGAGGCTAAGGGTTTTATAAATGAAATTTGCAAAAAAATACCATGCAAAAAATCTCGAAGTTTCATTATCCAAAGAATTGGTTTAGCTGTGCAACGGGGTAATGCAGCATCAGTATACTAGGTACAATCCCGGAAGACCTAGGACTTGATGAAGTTTATAATTTTTAAATATAGATTTAGTTATTTATTTAATTTTAGAATATTGTTATTTGGTATATATTTAATAAACTTTTTATTTTAAAAAAATTGTAGCTTTTAAAAAAACAAATAAAATTGTTTTTTTTTTTAATTACTGTGGTTTGTTAAAGGTTAGCTGTTATTCATCAAAAACAAAATTTCAAAGGCAAATATCGCAAAATCTACGTATTTTTCGAGGAAAACAAATAATAACTTTTTTAAAGCATTTGCAAAGACCTTTTTTTTTTTTAAAAAAAAAAGGTATGTATCATAAAAGCTGAGTAAGTTATAAAATAAGATAATATCAAAATTTTTTGAACGCAAAAATCTTCGAAAACAACCCCCTAATTACCACCCTAATTAAAGTGGCTTTTTTTCAAATCTCTTTATCTATGTATCCTAGAAACATTCAAAAATTTTACCCGATTAAAATTGCTTAGTTTTGAAAAAAAATGGAGCTGAAAGTAAAAATCAAATTTGAGAATTTTAACAAAAAATGACCTTTTGTTGAAAATAACTTAAAAACAGAGGGAGATACGAAAAACTTACTAGGGTATCAAATTGTAGTTTTTGAATTACAAACATTTTGCTTTTTTATTTACTGTATGACGGAAATTAGGTGTGATCTAAACGTTTAAAACGCGTGTGTATAGACGAGCACTACCTTGTTTCAGCCCTTTAAACCCACCCCTTAAAAAAAAGAAAAGTTTTAAACAGTTTTATTATATAGGGCCTTATATCTCTTAAAAAAAACCAACAAAATGTTTTTTTAAAGAAATTTTTATCACAAAAACTAAAGGAGTTGTGCTTAAAAGAGAAACAATTTTTTGGAGCATACTAAAAGCGATTTGATGCACTTTTTTAAAACGCCGCGGTTTTGTACTATTTTTTGCATTGTAATATTGTAAGGAGTGAATTTTTGAGGATTAAAAAATTACAAAATTAAATTAGTAATACTTTTAAGCAGTTACATTTTTTATTTACAACTCTGTGACAACTGTTAATTTTTCTAAGGTAAACAATTTTTTTTTATTAAATCATAATAAGGGTTGATTTTCAAGGATTGAAATAAATTAAATAATATTTTAAAGAATTAAATACTTATATTTTAATTTATATGAGCCTAATTTTATGTGACTTTTTGAAGATTTCTGCAATAAGGGATAGTTTTCACCCCTACAAAATAAAAAGCAACCATCAGCCTAATAGAGATTTTGAAGAGGTGGGTAAGTTAAGCCCAATCCCAAATTTTTATGCAAAACACTGTGATAATATATTAATTTTTAAGGGTAAATATTTTTTAAAATTATAATAGGGGTTCATTTTTAAGGGCTAAAATATTTCAAATAATCCATTAAAGAAACAAAATACTACTTTTTTAACTTATTGGGTCAAATTTTACTCAACTTAAGATTAAATGTATAGTTTTGTAGGTTTTAGCAATAAAGGGTAGTTTTTATCCCTAAAAAATAAAGAGCGCCCATCGGCATAACATAGATTTTAAAGAGAAGAGTAAGTTATGGATTTTAAAAAAATTGCGAGATTTTGCACCTTTTTCAGCTTCGTTTTCTGGAATATAATTCCCAGATCTAACGATACACTGGCGCACCTAACAGGAGGTGGGCGAAAGAAGCGAGAATAGATATTTTTGAACCAATATCCAGCCCACACCAAACCAAATCACAAAACTGTCCAACCATTTTAGGTGATTATTCTATTCAGACATATACATATATTAATGCTATAAACTTTGAGTTTAATTTATCAGTCAAAAATTTTAAACTTACAATTAAACATAATCGTCAAAATGTGTAAATGGTACATGATTAAAAAAAATTGTGGTTCTTAATTACAGAATACATGTGTGGTTTGTAATATAACGCTAATTTATGAGTTTTTTCCCAACATTTTGGTGCTGTTTGTAATGAACGTTGATTATTTTCTGGGCTGTGGGCTGTTTTGGAAGGGTAACAATACTTTTACAGAATTATTTTCATTTTTCCGCACAAATAGTAAGGGGAGAAATCATCTCCCAAAAAATTTAAAAATAAATCACATTTAAAAAATACAAAAAAAAAATTTTATGTCATAAAAATCATAAAAAAAAATTTCTTGTTAGTTTGGAAAAACCCTGTGTAGGGTAAAGTCAGCCCTATCAAGAAAAAGGGAATAAAAAATCGTAGAAATAAAAATAAAAAGGTATTTTTTGCATAAACGACTTATGATAACTAATCCCCGTTATTTTAATAGATTTTGCTAAATCTCACCCCCCCAAAGGGGGGAACCATTCGAAAAATTGGGAAAACTGTTTAACCCTCATAAAATT
>JAHBCN010000516.1:0-176534 GCA_019359885.1 Listronotus oregonensis
CCCTAAAATTACTCAGTATTGTAATTTTATATGCTTCTTCAAAGAACATTTAAACATTTCCTATCACTAAAATGAAGCGCTAAATATAAAAAACCCCTTTTTTTTAAAAATATCCTTCTTAATCAAATAATTTAAATGTGCATGTAAGGTTAAAATTGGTATATTTTAAAATTTTAAAACAAAAAATATAGCCCCCATCTTTATTTATTTGTAAGTATTAAAAATATATATATTTTTTTTAAAAGATTTTTAGTTTAAATTATTACTCCCAAAAAAAAGCAAGACCACAAGACTCTTGCAGAAAGACCAAGCCCAAACCCCCGGGTGGTGCAAGACCAAGACCAAGACCTTCTTTGGGCTTGCAAGACCAAGACCAGACTTGCAAGACCAAGACCAAGACCAAGACTAGCCCGGTCTGGTCTTGCTTTGCTCGTCACTAGCAGTTTGTCATCGACATTCTATAGAAAGTCAAAAGTGCGCATCATTCATTCCCGGCTTGCCATGACTAACAGTAATAAAAAAAATACAATTTATCTATATTTATAGTTTTAGCGGAATTTTTTAAATTTCTTATAGCAAAATGACTAACTGTTATTTTAATTAGCAATTTTATTTCAATTTCTTTTATGCTATATATTTGGATGTTCTTTGATTTTATATATTTTAGGAAGGAAATTTGTTAAAATACAAAAATATTGGTTTTAACACCAGAACACGCAATATTTTTTAAAGGAGTACTTCCGTAGGTATTGCCTTTGAGAATAGTGCTCATTGCTTCTTAGTTAAATGTGATATTTGCTTAAAAATTTGAGAAAAAAAAAAAGCTTTAAACATAAAAAAGCGGATAATTCTTTGAAAAAATGAGACTAAAAATAAATACTTTACCTGTTTATAAGATATTTTTTTGAAAAATTATGTATTTTAAAAAGCCCCCAAAAAACAAAAAACCCAAATTTCAAAAACCCGGGGGTAGATAATTTTTTTTTTTGGGAAAAATTTCAACTAAAAAACAGTCTTATTATTTTTACAATATAGACTTTAGTTTGAGTTAGTTTCTTGGAAATAAAAAAATCCAAAGTTTTTTGACTGCCACACTCATATATTTTTAAAATATAAAAAAATATTACTATTGAAAAACCGATTTATTTTTGTTTTGTACCCCTCAAAAATTTTCACGAAATCTTATTTCGTACACAAAATTAATTATTCAGTTTTCGACATCTTGATTCGTACACCAAAAACAAAAGAATTGCGGCATAAAGGGAAAAGTTTACTGTTTCTACTTGCATTGATTTGTCACGTAAAAAAAGTTTTGGGGAAAATAAACAGCCGTTTTAACAAACCCAAAAATTTAAAAACCTGACCGACCAGAGCAAAGGGTTTTTTAAAATTTTACTAAATTATCCCAACGTAAAAGTTATTAACAAAGTTTTAATAAATTTTAATTTTGTTTATTTGGTTGGTTATTTGGGCCCCCCCTGGTCGGTGTAGAAACGAGAAGAAAAAAATTTTTTTTAAAAAATTTTTTCAGTGTACAAAACGAGAATATTTCAGGTAAATTTCAAAGTGTAAAAAAAAAAAAAAACACCAAAAAACCAGGCGCACATAAAAAAGGGTAGTTCGGATGCGGTTAAAAGGGGAAAACCCCCAAAAAAATTGAAAGATACTAAAAAAGCAGGGTTCGTAAATATCATGATATTTATTGAAAATATCAAAATATCCGATATTAACATTATATCGGATATACCCCCAAAAATTTTTTTAAAAAAAAATTTTTTTGGTTTTTTTTGGATTTTTAAATAATAACACTTTTTTTTTAAAATAATGTTTTAAAACATAATAAAAAATATATTACAACGTTTAAAAAGTTTATTTTAAAAAAATAAATAAAAAAAATCTTAAACTCAAAACAACAAATTTTAAAAAAAAAAGGTACTTTTAAGGAACGATAGTTCATATGAATATATTAGGGAAAAGAACTAAAAATATTAAAATTTTTAAAAAAAAAAAAATTTTTTTTTTTGGGGTCTTAATTACATTAAATACTGTATGTAGAAATGTGCAAGTGGCACATCATCTTCTTCAGAATCGAGGCAAAAAAAAAAGGGAAAACCCCCGGACCGCATCAGATCCCCCCCGTTGTCTCTTTTTTCCCGACGAAACCAAAATTTTTTAAAAATTTGGGTTTCAGTTTTTTTATTAAAGTCCCCAAACAAAAAAGGAACCTTGGCAGCTTTTTTTTTTTTTTCCAGCTTATTCCCCAAGTTTGCTGTGAAAAGACCAAAAAAAGAGAAAATACTTCAAGGCCTGCAGATGCCCCAAAAAAACTATAAATCATTTTTTATATCTAGGAAACCAGTTTTTAATTCAGACCAATTGGGTACTTTTCTTGGGGGAACTAAGCTAATAGAAGGAATAGGCTTGACTTTTTTGGGGTTAAAGCCATTGCTACCCGGGGGAAAAAAATTTAGGGTTGATCTTTTGTAAATATTCATATAATAATAACTGCTTCTCCACATTACTTACTTAAATAAAGTCCACGAAATCTATGATCCAATAAATTGGGTAAATAATGTGCGGGGGGTTTGTTTTCCTTTCGTTTTTAAAATGTTTTAAAACATTTTTCAGGCTGTTCCCCTTTAAAAACCCCCCTAACTGCCTAAAAACCCCCATATTTTTTTCAGCCACTCCCATTGCAGAACCGTCTCGTTGCATTCTATCCAAAACAACTGCAATAGGTTTCATTCTTCCGAAATCTTTTGCAAAATTAATAATTTTTTTTTCTGATTTTCGATATTTATTGAGGGGGAAAATATCATGAAAATGTGAATATATCATGATATATATTAATGATATATATTTTTGAACCCTGGAAAAAATCATTCCCAAAAAATTTTTTTTAAAAAAAAAATTTTTAAAAAAAAATGAGAAAAGATTGTTATCATACAAGGTGCCCACAAATGCAAAAACATATAATCGAACAAAAGAAACATTTTTTTTGGGCCTTTTTTAAAAAGAACTGATGAATAAAAAAATTTGGGGGCCCAAAATTTTTTTCAAAAAAAAAATTTTTGAAGTACGCATTCATTTACATTTTTTTTTCCCCCGTATAGTTATTTTAAATGTTTTGTAAAAAAAGGTATTATTCAAGTATAAAAAATAGTAAAAAGATGGGGAAAAAAATTTAAATTTTTCCCTTAAGTTCGGGGAAAAAAAGGGTTTAAAAAGTTAATTTAAAGCAAGTCTTTTATTTATTATTTTACGTTAAAAAAAGGCCCCAAAAAAAAAAATGTTTGCTCTTGTTCGATTTCTTTTTTCATTTTTTCGTCCGTATGATAAAAAATTTTTTTTTCATTTAGGGCATATTTTTTTTCCCAAACGGGGAATTTTTTTTTAACTTTATTTTTTTCGTATCTTTTTTTTTTTTGGTTCCCCTTTTTCCCCCCTTTTTTTTAAACGCATCTGGGAAAACTTTTTTAAAAAAAGGGGTTGGTAGTATTAAAATATGTGTGCAAAAATGAATAAAATTTCTTCCAATAAAATAAAAGAAAAAATCAATGATTTCGGTTTTTTTTAAATTTTTTAAAATTTCCCGGGGTTTTTTGGGGGTGTGCAAAAAGTTGTTTTAATTACAATTTTAACATCTCTTTTTTTTTGTTATCTTTTTAAATTTTTTTATCATATAAAATATAAAAATTTTTCTTTTAAGGGGGTTTTTTTTTTAATCCCCATTTTTACAGGGTCCTGCAGCTCACCTCCCGTCTTATGTAGCTCATTTATTATTTAATGAAAAACTTTTATATTTTGCAGACGTTACCTTTAACCTACGGTGCATTTTAGGAAAATAATTTTGGTTATACAGGGTGTCACAAAAAAGTGTGACGTCACGATGTTGCATTTTTTTAAATGGAATACTGTGTATTTTTTTATATATTTGGGTACCTCTTGTAGTCATTTATCTTTCTCTAAAATTTTGTCAACATCGGTTCAGTAATTTTAGAGAAAAAAATAAAATATATAAAAAAACTGTTTTGCACCATTGAATTTAAAAATAAATAAAAATACCAATAGTGCTTGAATAATAGAATTAAACAAGGAACTTATTAAGTAACGTTATATCAGTCGCTTATGTCATGTTTGGTTAATTCGAACTATACAGGGTGTCCAAAATTTAGTGTCAAACTTTTTAAATTTGAAAGCACTTTATTTTTCTTATTTTAAATATGAGCCCCTGTATATTTTTAGGTCGTTAGATGCAGAATTAAAAAACAAACATTTTTTCTAATTATAACCCTATTGAAATTCCTAACACATTAAAAGCTATTCGTTAAAAACTCATTTTAACACCTATTTTAATAGCAATAACATTGAATAAAAGTGATAGGTGGCTATGAAAAACAATTTATTGACATTGGAGTTTATTTAACTTACAAAATCTTATCTCGACGTATTATAAAAATTTGAGTAAATTATTATTATTTATTAATTGAATTAAATTAATTTAAAAAAAAACCTTTAAATGTTAAATAAACCTAATTTTTAATTTTTAATACTTTTGGTTAACATTTATGTAACTTTAACCAATTTCTAGGTAATAATTAACGTTATTAGGAAACTCTAATGTAAATAAATTGTTTTTCATAGCCACCTATCATTTTTATTCAATGGTATTACTATTAAAATACATGCAAAAATAAGTTTTCAACGAATAACTTTTAATATGTTAAGAATTTCGATAGGGTTGTAATTAGAAAAATGTTTGTTTTTTAATTCTGCATCTAACGGCCTAAAAATATACAGGGGCTCATATTTAAAATAAGAAAAATAAAGTGCTTTGAAATTTGAAGAGTTTGACACAAAATTTGGGACACCCTGTAGAGTTCAAATTAACCAAACATGACCTAAGCGACTAATATTACGTTACTTAATAAGTTTCTTGTTTAATTCTATTAATCAAACACTATTGGTATTTTTATTCATTTTTAAATTCAATGGTGCAAAACAGTTTTTTTATATTTTTTTTTCTCTGAAATTACTGAACAGATGTTAACAAAATTTTAGAGAAATATAAATGACCACAAAAGGTACCTGAACATACAAAAAAATACACAGTGTTCCATTTAAAAAAATGCACCATCGTGACGTCACACTTTTTTGCGACACCCTGTATAACCAAAATGATTTTCCTGAAATGCACCGTGGGTTAAAGGTAACGTCTGCAAAAAATGAAAATTTTACAGTGAATAATAAATGAGCTAAATAAGACGGAGGTGAGCTGCAGGATCCTGTATATCACATTCGTAAAGAATTTGTTAATTATAAGGAAATAATACAATAATTATTAACTAAAACATTCCACAACGGAAACGCACTTAAACCTTATTGGCCAAATCGAAAGGCTCGGTCTGCGTAAGCCAATCAAATCGGTCGTGCGCTCTTCGCACGTTACGAAACGTGCCTCTCAACGTAAAGCGCCTTGTCTGTGTCACTTTTTATAGCTGGAAGCGATTGTGATGTCATTGATAATTGGAAAATTGCCCGCAAATGTAGAATTAATATGTTTTGGGTATTTAAATACGATCGCTAATGTAGTGGTGGCAGATTATTTACTGTTGACAGATGTTGTAATAAAAAAAATGGGTGTGACGTATTTACTAACGCTTGTTTGTCCCGAATGCTATTTATACATATTTTTTTAGTTTTATGCAATTGTTTTTGACGTAAATTTGTGTTTTTTTTTTAAATCGGATTTACTTCTAAAACTTATTAAATTAAAAATTTATTTCATTAACTACGATTATTTAAAATGAACTATTATAAGGAACTTAACTAGAATTAGACATCTTGTAGACATCTCCCAGTTGTCTACAAGGTTATAAAAAAAATTATGCATTCCCAACGGGCGTGGGTGAAATCCGGCCTTTTTAATTTATACCTTTCAAACTTTTATATTATTTAAATAAATTTGTCCGTATCTAAAAGAAAAAAAGTAGCCACTTTCATTTGTTGGGTAATAAATATTGTAAAACTACCTCTTATCAAGTTTTAAAAAAATTCTACAATCGCCTACGCTAGCTGGCGTTTTTTTAATAAATCCCTACAATTTTAAAAAATATTAGGCAAAATTTGAACAAATTGCATAGCCATAGTCATTTCAATATCAAAAAATGCATTTAAACCATCTAAAATGAAATGACTTATTTAATTAAAATTTTACCTGACCCTAATGATAACTGCAAATAAATAAAAGCACCCAATCATGAAATGTGCAATATTAGACACACCTTTCTGCCCTTATTGAATTCAACAGGTACCCCCTATAAATAGATGCTGTTAATAGATTTTCCTTCAGTATCAAATTAGTACTTACTCAATTCAAGTAAGGTCTTCTATATAAGTGAAGTGTTTGTGTAGTGTGTTAAAATTCAGTATTTTTTGTCTGGTCAACAAATTCCCAAATTTCTTTCCACAATGGCTTGGCATTTTCAAGTTCCTAATTATGTTCCTGCGGCGCCTTCGTATATTGAAATTCAAGAGTTCGTACCTTCAATGTATTGGTACAATCGAGATCCTTTATACGAAAACGAATTTATTCCTGAGGTATCTGCCTCCATATTGGATAACCATAAGGTCCCGAGCGTAACGCCGTTCCTGGGATACGATGTTATCTATCCTACTTATCAATATAGCTCTCGTAAGTACTCAAGTTTATCTCTATATTATCATCCGTTTAAGAAAAATTTGGGTATCAAAATTCAGTTATTCTCATGTTAAAAATACAACTTTTTATGTCTTCATAAAATCGTTTGAATGTCTCAAACTCAAAGTAAGAAATGTTACGTTAGAGTGCCTCAGTAGCGAGATAGAAGTCCATAGGACCATTTTAATTAAAAAAAACCTACATAATCCCCATTTTGCATATATGTTAGTTTCATGAAAGTATTACGACTTTAAAGTTCCAATCATATATTTTACATAAATTTTTCTAATCCTTAGATATTTTTTTATTTTTAAATAAATATTTATAATTTTATAAACTTAAACCTTTTTTTAATTTTGTTTTCAACGACCTCTAATTCGAGAAGCCTCGTCGACCAGATATTTCGGAGGCACTTATAATTTCCTACATATTCTGACGAAAAAAGAAATCATAACATAATTTTATTTGATAAAATACAATTTATATTATACCATTACCAAAAATTATTTATACTTTATTGAAGCCATCGATTTTTCAAATTTATTATCCTACAAAATAAACAAAAGTACCCGTTTATTGAGTTAATTCTGTAGTTTCCGAATTTGTAATTGACTTTTATTATCTCCTAAGATTTATAAGGTACGACAAAAAATAAGATTTTTTAAAATGGAACACCCAGTATATAATATCTTTATTAAAAAGATCTTTTAAAGAGCTTAAGAAAAAAATACATTTATATATCTATGTTTAATCCTAATAAAGATATAATTATCAATTGGGGTACTTTTTTAAGCTGTTTGAAAGATCTTTTTAATGGAGATATAGTATACAGGCTATTCCATTAAAATCACCATCCCCTGTTTATCTTAAGGGATAATAAAAATTTGGTAACCAATTCGGTATCTACAGAATTAACTCAACAATCTTATATTTTTATTTATTTTGTTAGGAGGGTGTAAAGCTATAACCTGACGCCCGATGCATGTTTGCCCCAAGCCGATTTAATAAGTAGTTTATTATCATTATACTAATTTTCTCAAAAATCCCATAAGTTTTATACTTATTGCCGATATGCTTACCCAGAACATACAGTTGCAAACCAACCAAAATAAACAAATCAAGGAGATAAATTATAATTAACCCTTTAAATACAGATAACAAAATTTTTAATTAGGTACCTAAATTTTACCTGAGAAAATAATAAACTAAATAAAAACACTTTGTGTAAATTGTATTATGAATAGTACTTTGGGAGCCAGATTTAAAATACCCCTAATAAACAAAGCAGGTACCTAATTGTCATGATTTTTATGACTTTTTTTAAATAATAGAGACATTATATATTTTGAAAAATTGGCATCTGGTTTATTCAAACATTAAAATAATATAAAACATTTTTTTTTAATTATTCAATTGGCGGATGTATACTAAATTCTTTCAGGAAGGTCGCAGCGAGACTTCGCAATCGGCGAGCTTGTAGCATTGATGTCATAATTTCTAGATGAACCAAAAAAATTTGCGGCAAAAAATACTTGGAAAAAATAAAATGAATTTTGGGCCGAATTTTTCTATTGTTTTTGCTTCAATTATTTTCTTAACAAAAATTTGTAGGGTCATATAGAAAATAATATCATTAAAAAGATGTCTGCAAAATTTAAGAAAGATCGATTAATAATTTTTAAATTATCGTGTACGCCAATTAGGAAAATATGGTTTTGAGAGAAACACGTTTGAAGTTTAAATACATACACGTAATATGTTGTAGCCACATAGTAAATTCTTCCGTTTTTTAAAATGGCTTGCCTCTTTATAAAATGCGGCTATACTCTAAAATAATCGCTTAGTTTGAATTGTTTTATAATACGGCTAGTGCTTTTAGCCATT
Organism: Listronotus oregonensis; assembly: GCA_019359885.1. Lineage (NCBI taxonomy): Eukaryota > Metazoa > Arthropoda > Insecta > Coleoptera > Curculionidae > Listronotus > Listronotus oregonensis. The sequence continues at coordinate 8,585 of JAHBCN010000516.1, forward strand.
TTATAAACTGGCCGATCAAATACGAGCCACATTCTCAAATAAATGATTATGATAAAGAAAATTTATAATTGAAGGAGGAAAACCTAACGACAACTAACCAAAAACTAACCAGAACTATGTAATAGTTTGGAAGTTGTTGTTTACGGTCCCCAATAATTGCATTCTATTTGGGTGGTAATAAATGATTATTACGTGGTTTGACCCAAATAGGATGCAATTATTGGGGACCGTAAACAACAACTTCCAAACTATTACCCAGTTCTGGTTAATTTTTGGTTAGTTGTCGTTAGGTTTTCTTTCTTAAATTGTAAGTTTTCTTTATCATAATTATCTATTTAAGAATGTGGCTCGTATTTGATCGGCCAGTTTATAAAATGGCTAAAAACACTAGCCGTATTATAAAATAATTCAAACTAAACAATTATTTTACAATGTGGTCGCGTTTTTGTAAGGTGGCTAGCCATTTTAAAAAACGGCGGAATTTATTACCTGGCTACGACATATATACATATACGTAGTGTTTTAACGCCTCGGAAAAAAACTGTTTTTTTCCGTTTTTTTCCAAAAAACCCTAAATATGAAAAACTCTAGTTCCAATTATATTTTAATCTTTATTAACAAAATGTTTACAAAAGTATAAAAAACATTATTAACCACTGTAAAATAAGTAAAGCATCACATAAACACCATTCCAAAAATTTAAAAACACCTAAAAATTCAAATTTTTTTGTTATCACCCTCAGAACTCTCCATATCAAAACATTCTTCGTCGAAATATATTGTCGCATCACATTGGCAGGTTGGCAATATGACTAGAAATTTATATAAACCGATACAAAAAAATAATACTAAAAAATATTCACCAAAAATCACCCTAAAGGTTTATTAATGTAACTAAGTACAATAAAAAAACTGAATTTTTCCTAATTGATCGGTTTTTTTTGTGAAAAAATCCGTTTTTTTCCTGGTTTTCTTCCAGATTTAATTTTTTTTTAACCACTACATATACGTTACGGTTTACCCTCTATAATATTAGAAATACTTAAAATTATGTTCTTATATTTGGTGACGTATTCCTAAAGGATTGTACTAACATTTTATAAAAAAAAGATTTTTCCCGCTTAAGGGACTTAAAGCTAGTCTCCTGCAAGTGACTATATCTGAAAAATATGAGTCTTTGGCAACAGCTGTTAGCCTTACTTTTATCTAAATTATGACTTAATCTTGTTTCATTTTCACCCAACTCTGTATTTTAGGGTGTACCAAACTTAGTGTTTCTCGCAATATTATACTCCACTCTTTCTAGATTAAGAAAAAGTTTTATACGTGGTTGCAATTAACACGACAAAAAAAATTACAAAAAAGAAGATATTTAATGTGTGAGAACTAACATTAGTGCATAAGGTAGTGTTAGGTGTCACGAAGCCACAAAAATACTCAACCTCTTTTTTCTTTCCCAGAAGACCCCGACCCCGGCGGCCTTTCCTCCACCACCACCGATTCCTCCAGTTCATCGGAGAGTAACAAAGAGAACAGTCTGCCTCCCAGCCAAAGTCCCAGCCCCATCCTGCACAAAGGACTTAGCAGAAGGCAGAGAAAGAATAGAAAGCGGGAGCATACTACCCTCACGGTGGTGAGTACGAGCGAGATTGACGTGGAGGTTAAAGGACACCACTCTCGTGGTACCACTAGCAAAAATTCAAGGAAAAATACGAGTACCGTGTCGAAGAACGACGCGGTGGTAAGAGGGGATCTTGTGGTAAAGCATCAACTTATTGGGCATGTCCAAGGGGTTGAGGGGGTTAAGGACGCAGAGTATGAAGAGTTGGAGCCATTGGAGGAGTACAAGAAGTTGAAGATCTCGGAAGAGATGTTTGCTAACATACTGGCTACAAATTACTCCTTGGGGCAGGAGAATATGGCTATTTTAGGTAAGTAGGAAAAAGGTTATTATAAAACTATTATGCAGTGTATCTTAAATTAGTAAAATCGCATTTAAAACTTTTTAGGAAATTGGTGACAAATTCGAAAATTCCTGCTTTAATTTTTGGATAAATTTAAATATTCGCTTTTAAAATTAATTATTTAATAACATTTAACCGACTCAAGAAAAAATAAACTGATATTTTAAAAAGTAAAATAACATTGTTATTTTTTATTCCAGGATATCCAGTCCTTCCATCTAAACGTCCTCATTTGACGCGTGAACAAGCAATACTGATGATGCAAAATTCCAGTATGTATTTTAATTTCCTTCCTGTGGGAGCTAAAAAACACCATTTAGATGTGCACGCCGAGGAATTCGTTCCTAGAGGTGAGAGTGGAGATAGCGGCAACGGAAGTGAGGCTTCTAACAGTTCCAGTGAGGAGGAGAGCAGTAGCGGAAGTGAAGGTAAATGTCAAAAAAGCGTTTTTATTTTTTTAAATCATAAATTGTAACACCGTAATCAAAGGTTTTTTATGGTTTATTTTGTTTTCTGAGAAAATCAATTTAAAAGAAATATTTGGCTTTTCTCCAGAATAAAGATATTTATATATTATTGAAAGGATATAAAAATAATTAATTCTTTATAAAATTGATTTGTACCATAATCGAAGTATTAATTATTATTGTTATTTTCAGGTTCTGACGAGTCGTCGGCGGTCGCCCTCCTAAAATTGGCACCGGGTACCATAAATCGCAAAGATGTCCATCGCCACATCTGTGTCCGTTGTGGTTCCTTCTTCTATACCACGTCTAAAAAATATATCACGTTGGAATCATGCCGGTACCACTGGGGCAAAGTGAGAACCTTAAATCACGGCTACGGACCTATGCTGTTCACCTGTTGCGGAGGCGAGAATAAATCCGCGGGATGTACTGTGGGAAATCTGCACGTGTGGAATGGTCCTGTTGAAGCGAACGGTAAGCATCATGATTTTAGATTTTTTTTAGCACTGGTAATATTGGATCTTAAAAATCGTACAAAATATAGGTTGTGAATTTATTTGGGATTAATTTGACTTTAAAAATGTTGTGATCTTACGTGGACATATTTACAGCGCGATTCAGTTATTTATAGTACATATTTTTAATTTACCTTTTTAATTTTGTAAAAAAATCGTAAAACGGCTTTTCTTTAGGGGGAGATGCCAAAAACAGGCTTAAGTTTTGCTTAATTTTCATGATTTTTTTTAATTAAAATAAATATTACTATATATTTTTGAAAATTGACGTCTGGTTTTTTAAAAAATTAAAGTAATATAATATATTTTTTTAATTATTCAAAATGTTGGATATACACTAAATTCTTCTAGAAAGGTCGCAAGACTTCTCAATTCGAAATTATGTGTGTTCATTATTGTCATAATTTTTAGATGAGCCTAAAAACAAAATTCGCGGCATAAAATACTTGGAAAAAATGAAATTAATTTTGCGCCGAATTTTTCTATTATTTTGGCTTTAATAAAATTATTTAAAAAAAACAGAAATTTGTGGGTTCATATAGAAAATAATATCATTAAAAAATGTATGTAAAATTCAGAGAGATCGATCAATAATTTTTTGATACTTAAAATTATGTTCTAAAAATTTGGTAATGTATTCTTAAGGATTATATTAATATTTTATGATTTTTTTTTCAAAATTTTAAAAATTTTACTGGTATTTTCCTCTTAAAAATAAAATGAAATTGATATACAGGGTGCCACAGATTCGAATGCATGCATGGGGATCTCGGAAACCGTAAGAGATACGAAGTCGGTTAAATTATGGCAAAGTTGGCATTAAGGTGCCTAACAACATGCCTATTAGAAAGTTATAGAAATTCGATACTTCCGGAGATATTGGAAAAAACTGAAATTTGCCGATTTCCTTTTATTTTTTTCTGACGTTATTTAAAGAGATATGGAAAAACAAAGACACTTTCTCATGCCACTTTTCAAATGTCTCTACAAAAAACGGCTGAGGAGATTTTTCGTACAACGTTTCGTTTTCGTTAAACCATCATCAACTTTATTTTTTTGTTACTTCAAAAATTGTCAATTGTTCAATTTAATTAAATTAACTTAAATTTGATTCGTTTAGAATCCTTTTTCTTTTCATCTTTGTACTTATTTTCTAATCTAAAGAAAAGAAATTAAAAAATAATAATAATAAAAAATGGACAAAAAATTGATTTTTTCGCCATCCATTTTTTTATTATTCATTTATTTATTTTTTTCAGAATTAAAAAAGAAATATTAAAAAAAAAATACATACTTTACAAAGTTACACTCTGTTGAACTAGAGGGGGAAAAGAATGTCATTTGTCACGATTCCTTGTCTTCTGTATCTAAAATAAAAAAATGGTAGATGATTTTCTACAAAGTCATATGGCGCAACAAGAAAAATGAAAAAAATTTTTGTAGACTAAGATGGCTTTTCAAAGAAAAGTCTTATGGTTTTTCCAGTTATTTTTTAAAATTTCCGAATTTTTAAAAATAGTAAAAATTAAAAGTTTCGATTTTTTGTTGTTTCTTGCCACAGGGGGGTATATAAAGAAAATTCATGCTAACTTTTAATAATGTTACTCTAATAAACTTAATTAAAATGTTGATCATGATCAGTTATTGTATAACCTCTAATAACCTGATTTATTTTGTTGCAGTTAACTCATTTGTGCAAACCAAACCACTTAAAAAAAGACATCCCGGCACCTTTTGCGGAGTCTACAGCCTGGACTGCGAAATGTCATACACAGTGAGCGGCTTGGAAGTTGTCAAAGTGACACTGGTCGACATCCGCGGCAAACCGGTCTACAACGAATTCGTGAAGCCGAAAAATCCAATCGTGGACTACAACACCAGGTTCAGTGGCATCACGGAGGAGGACCTCGTCAAAAACAACCCCAAAAGTTTAGTAAAGTCCAAAGAGACCTCAAAAAATTGATAAACAGTGATACGGTGCTTATCGGTCACGGACTCGAGAACGATCTCAAAGTTTTAAAATTAATTCATAAAACCATCGTTGATACTTCGTATACGTTCCCTCACTATAAAGGACTCCCTTACAAACGTTCCTTACGGAGTCTCACCAGGGCGTTACTCAGGCGCGATATACAGTGCGATGAAAAAGGTCATGACTCGTTCGAAGACGCGCGGGCGTGTATGGAACTCATGCTCTACAGGTTGAGGCGAGACTTGCTATGGCTTATAAAAATGATGGTTAGGATATGTTAAAGATACAAAGCCTTGTGTAAGTTAAGGAAGTTAGCTCGACTGCCGGTTAGGTACCGATTTTGTCGTGGGGAACATAAGGGTTAGTCAGCTTCGGTTAAGTTAACTTAAAATATTGTAGGAAGCTGATTTTTGATATTCAATGTGATAAGTGTTGTTCTTGAACAGAAAGGGTCTACAAAACTTAAGGATTACTTAACCGAAGAAACTTGTGCTCAATGGAATGTACATGGTTTTTCCTTATATTTTGGCATGCTTTTAAAGGTATAATTTGAAAAAATACAAAACAGTTTTCGGACTTTTTACGAAAATTTTAGATATGACATTTAGAAAAACAACTGACGATCGCAAAATATAAAATATTCGTGTTATTTCCTTTTAAAAAATATATAACATGTCTATTGATAAGCAGTTTTTAACAATGCGGTTTAAATTTTTATTTGATATGCAATGGCGTACCCTCTCTTAAGTTAATAAGCTGTAAAAGCCAAACAGAACTTCTATGTTGGATCCCGCTTGGCCAGGGATGACGACAAATTACAAAACAACGTTTTTCTTTCGGTAACTCGTCTAATGTTGTCCTGAAAAGGACAGGTTGTTTGTTGACGTTTATATTTTATATATATATATATATATATATATATATATATATATATATATATATATATATATATATATATATATATATATATATATATATATATATATATATAATATATATATATATATATATATATATATATATATAAATATATATATATATATATATATATTTTTTTTTTTTTAAAAAAAAAAATATGTATTTATTTAGTTATCTGTCGTTATCCTTAGTCAAGCTGGATCCAACATAGAAGTTCTGTTTGGCTCTCACGGCTTACTGGATCTAAGTAGAGATGGTCCATTGCATAGAAAATAAAAATTTAAAGTCGAATTGTTACAAAACTTATCCAAACATAGATGTGTTAATACAGGGTGTTCCATTAAAAAAAAATATTCCCGATTTTTTAATTTTCCGATCGTCCGTTGATTTTCTAAAAAAATGAAATATCTAAAATTTTCATAAAAATCCTAAAAATTTTAAATAAACACTTCAAATAATTCGTTTAAGAATATGCCAAATTATAAGGAAAAACCCTGTACAGGGTATGACAGCAAGATGTTCGCCTTCGAAAAAAGTTTGGAATTTCGAAAAGATTTAACCGTCTTAGTATGATACTAATACTGAATTTAAAAAAAAATCGTAAGAAAGTGCAATAACATTTCTTAAAATTCCATTTTCTCCATTGCAATTCTTCGAAGAAGAGCACATTGCTGTCTACTGCGCAATGATTTTACAGGCTGATTTCGATGTTTTGTATGTATGATAAAATGGTTTAAGTTAACCATTAGGTTTAAAAAGGATCGTTTAAGAGACTTACAGCGTTCTCTATTGGTAAAATTAGTGTGAATTGTATATATGAATCATATAATAATACACTACTCAAAAAAATGAACCGAACACTTTTTAATAAACTTGAAAAATATTAGCTTGGTGTTTTCAGACAAAAAGGTTATATAGCTTAAATTAAAGGTCTTGTGAAAATATATAATTCATGTCAGATAAAATTTCTTGTAGCTTTTATAGTTTCTGAGATATTGACGTTTTAAATTTAAAAAAAATCGTTAATATCTCAAAACTAAAAACAGATACAAAAAAAATATAAAACAAAAAATACAGATTTCTTAATTGTCTATATAAAAAGTTAAATACATATTTTAGATTGGATAAATAAAGTTACAAATAGACTAAGAGGTGTTCCGTTAATTTTTTTGAGCAGTGTAGATGCATTATATTCAATGCGTTCCAATTTTGCCAATGGAGAAATCGTGAATATTAAGAAGGTTGTGATTTGTATTGTGTTGTCGTTTACTTTATTTATTATAGGAGAGAGAAAAAATGTTTTTATGTTTTTCATTTGTAAATCGTTCCTATAAATTAGGTACTTCAACTAGTACTGACTTTTCAACTCGTTTGTGTGTTTTCGTATTCGCTTGCATTGTGTAAAATTAAGAAAAAAAAATAAGCATTAAAACATTATTTTTGAATTATTGGCTTTTCTTGTAGTTAGATTTGGATTTTACAGGATTTTTGGGGTTTTTGTTTAGTTTTGCGTTTATAATTTAGGTTTTTGTTTGAACCTGAACACTCAGCGGTTAAAATCAAATAAAAAAAATATTTAAAATTAAGAAAGTCGTTTGTGAGTAATACAGAATAAAAAAATAATTCCGAAAATATTCTGAGATAAATATTTAAATGACTATTAATTGATCGGTTGGAATTTTATTTCAATTTTTGAGCAGCTAAACTTTTTAATTATTGACCAGCAGAAGGAGGTGGGTAAAATTCGTTTTTTTTGCCCATTTTATTAGTAAAAATTTAAAGTTTCAATTTGGGCCATTTTATTATATTTATTATCAGTCCAAATATCTTTATTTACACCTACAATAAATTGGTAAAACAAATCAGAATTGGCAAGTACCAAAAAACCTTCAAACTTGCTATTTTATTGATTTTTTGCAATTTTACACGTTTTTTTGATCTTTTATTTTAAAAATTTCATGATGCTCTTAACGCACCAAAATGAAGAAATGCTAGTTTATAAGCTTATTAAGTATAATATTAAAGATAAAAAAAATTGTTGGTGCCCAAAGCGCAAAATATAATTTTTTAAAATAAAAGATCAAAAAAAGGTAAAATGACAAAAATTCAATAAAAATAGCAAGTTTTAACTTTTTTTGGTACTTGCCATTCTGATGTTTTTATTAATTGATTGTAGATGTAAATAAAGATATTTGGACTTATTATAAATGACAGCTCTAAGTGTCACAGCAACAACGTGACGTCATCAATGTATCTTTAATGTAAAAGGGGGTCTTGTGACACCTCTTTTTAAAGGTTTTTACATGCTGAATCCCGCCACAAATTTTTAGATCCTTGCGTCAAACCGCTTTTGTAATAGCATCAATTTTTATTTTTCCCAGTGTGCAATTTTCAATTAATTTCTCGTGGTATTTATTGGCTAAAACAATTAACGACAGTTTATTCGGTTAATTCGGTAAACGTCACTATAAAATTTTCAAAGGTGTGTCATAAAACGTTTTTCAATTTTTTTAAGTTATGTCACTCATCGAGCGGTTGCGCAAAATCCTGAAAACTACTGACCCAGTCCACGTGTATATTCGAATACGGAATTTTCTATTTACATTATTTAAATTTAACACGTGTTTTCCTCTTTAAAAACTAATAATAATTCGAGTAAACCTTGAATCAACTAACATCAGAAATAAAATAAGCACATAAAAACGTCACATAATAAAATAATACCATCATTAACTTGTACCAGAGATTTAGTCAAGGAAAATGTTGTAATTTATAATCCTAATCTGATGGTAGATTTTAGATTTGCAACAATAATGGGATACTTTTTTCCCATAATTTGTTGCCGGTATTCTTGTACTGTTACAATCCCAAATTTGTTTTTAATTTTTCGGTAGACAAAATAATAGTAATAAGAAATGTATGTAACTGTTCATGTTGAAACCGTTTTAATTCTAAATTCTCTTTAACGACTATGTTGCTTTTTCAAATAGTGTATCAAGAATACAACGTGTCACAAAAAATGTACTTTATAACTTCAATTCTGGTTCAGATCGTAATCATATTTCCTTAAAGGTGCGTTTAGACCTGAGCACGCACGCACTGATCCACCGCGAATGCTCAAGTGTAAGGTTTGCGCGCACCTACGCTGTGTGTTTCTATGCGCAATAGCCTCGGGCGATCCGCCGGCTGTGGTCTGATGCGATGCCAAAATAATTAATTTTCGCGAACGTCCAGTTTAAAATTGGGACTGTTGGGAGTATCTACGAACGAGGGCCAACGGCATTTATTTTTTTGAAAATGGGTGGAGTACACCAGAGTTTTGCTTCTATTGCAAGAATTCGAAAAACTTTTTATATTTTTTGGATTGGGGAACCAAAAATACTCTAAAACAAAAAAACAAGATGCTTGGCAAGCTTTTGAATAATTTAAATATTGCAAATTTAGATATGCAAGCACAAAAAAGATAAAAATCTTATGGGATTTTCTTGAAAAATAAAATTAGGCCCACATTGAAACTGGAAAAGTTTATTACAATATGTATATCAGTGTTGCTATGCCGGGCGGTCAAAAGAAAATCACCTGTAAATTTTAAGTAGTAAAATATTGGTCTCCTTATATTTTAGACAAAAATTTTTAGATATTTTAACAAAGAGTTGTACCCAATGTGCAAGCTTGGGCTCTTTTCAAAACAGTTTACGAATTATCTGCTAAAAGTTTTCCATATTGAAAACTTACATGCACCCTGCAGAGAACTTAAAATTAAAAAGAACATTCAAAGTTGACTCAAATATAAATTCACTAGTGTCACTCCTAAAATAAATTTTGTCGTGTTTTTATTATGTCAGTACTGAGGTATGAAGGGTTTCGTAATAAATATTTTGTCTTTGTCTACGTTTACGAGCTTCTTTCTTTATTATAAATTATAATTAAAATAAAAATCACCCGTGTCGTTTCCATTTAAAGACTTGCGAACAACTGGGCAACGCTGAAATATACATAAACCCATTTAAACGCTTTTCGCAACGAAAGAATCTTCAGGATGCTCACTGCGTACGTGTCAGGTTTTAAACCCCCCTTAATAAATATATTATAATAACTTAAAAATCCCAAATAAAACTTTTTTTGTTCAGTCTATAAATGACCAATTTATCATAACGATCTCTCTTTAAAAACTTTTATTTTCATTTTCCGTTTTTGGTCCTTGATAAAAAGAGCTTTTATCTGCTAAACTAAAATATAAAATATTGACAAAATAAATTTTATACTCATTTTATTAAAAACTCTCCTAGATAGATGATTAGATTCTGAAAAAACAATCAAGTCATTTATTTTTTTTACAATAAGCACTTCGACCGGTACTTATACACCCTCTTATGATAGCAGAAATGAAATCAATTGAACTTTGGCGTTTTTTTATGTGAAATTTAAATAAAAACTATCAATAGTAATTGTTGCTTGAAGATACACGTGTCATTATTATCAAAATTATCAGTATTTTTAATCCAAAATCGTTTAACTAGCTAACAGAAATTGTGTAGTAAAGCAAAAATGACCTAATTTTTCAAATAACTAAAATATTTTCGTTGTTTAAAACTATAGAATAAAACTATAGAAAAATAGGTATCAGTTACACCTATCTGAATTATTTTAATTGTGGGGGAGGATTAAATGTGAATCTTAGACTTCCATTGTCTTTGTAATAATTGTGAACAATCAAAACGTGTTTAGGAAGCCCAGTATCGACATTCGGAAGATCTGGCAGCTGTTGCTGAACCGTCAAACACTGCATACTATATAAGTCGTAGCTTTTAAGAATGGTTTTTAGTTATCACTTGACAACCCTTGGAGATACATCACTAACCAAAACGTTGTGTATCAATTAACAAACAAAGTCCAAGATTCTAGTATTCTTAAAATAAATGTCTAGTCAGATTTAAAAAACAATGTTGACTGACTTTTTAAAAATATTTCTCATTTTTTCTCTCTCATATAAAAAATAACTGTTCATATTTTCACTAGCTTTATTTATTGAAATTGCCACCATTTTTTCACCTGTTGTTATTTCACCGACACATTGCAAATAATAGATTATAAGTCTGTTTGAGGGATGTGTCTTGTTACTTATTTAGTTTTTAAGCAAATAGTATTAGTGTGACTTAAATACTTTAAGAAGAAGAATCTCATATCAATGTTCACAAGAAATAATTGTGATATTTAGAAAAAATTAAGTAATTTTGATTTATTGACATTTTCGATGGATATTTTGAAATTTAAAGGTCTTGATTTTTTTTTTAAATTAGAGCCAGTGTAAGCAGAATAAAGGGGTACGATGTTATTATAACATCTTAAAACTACTTAAACAAAATTTCTTAAATATAATTTTCTCTAGTAATATCAGAAGAAATTTTTAATTTGTTAAATATTTTTTATTTGCTGAATTTAGGCTGTATTTTGTAAAAAAAAAAGTAATATATTTTTGTATTTTAAAATCAGACAGTCTGTGCTCCATGCTTGAAAATGGTTGTTGAAATTTAAAAATATAGGAATCTCAGTATTAATTGAGATTTTTTATTATTTTTATTTTCCTATAATTTGTAGACTTTATAAAAAAAATGTGATTGTTAAAAGGTGCTATGGCTCAGTAGTATATATTATAAGAAATCGAGAAAAAACTGCCGTTTTTTTAAATTTTATAGACAATCATCAAGGAAAAAAAAGCGTTAATTTTAGATAAATCTCGAAATTTTTAGATGTCAAAAAGTAATTTTGAGTAATTTAGGTTAGTCCACAGATTTTATGATTTTGCCGTTTGCCGGCAAGATAAATACACACATTAAAGCTAGCTGTTTTATTGAGTAATTTTAAAAAACGCACAAATTTCAAAGTGTTGTAAGTGTGTGAAAAACACGTTTGGAACACCCATTTGACAAAGTTACAGTTTAACATATTTTAACAGTTTTATGGGCTATATTTTCATTCCTGGAGGCCAGTTTTCAGGTCAATGTCAATTAGGCGCTAGTTAAGATGCTATCGGGATGTGGAAAATCTGGCCTTAACTTAGTTTGTAGGTTAATTTTTAGTGTTCAGTAGATAGAACTGGGATTTTTTAAATTTTAATATAATATTACTGGGACTTAATCAGCCAAAGTTTTCAAGGAGGTTTTCCAGTAATTTTATAGTGTAAATTGATAAATTCCGGTTCATTTAAAAAATGTTTGGCTGTAACTTTTTAGTTCCTAAAACCATGTACATAAAGACCAACTTTAGATTTAAGTTTAATAAATTAGACTTTGTGTTGACGTCCATTTTTAAGTTTCGCCTTGTTTTATTCACTTTAAGTCGAAATATGCACTTCTACAGATAGAATAATCAAATTTCGCAACATAGAACACTGCCATTACAGATATTGATTTATAGCTTTTAGTTAGCCAGCTAAAAACTAACGGAATGCTGTATATTTTGACTTAAACCTAGGCTTAAGTATTAATTTAGGTATTAGTTAGAATAAAACTTTTTTTTTAATTTCCTTTTTTATGTAATTTTTTTATATAAAAATCACACAAAAACTTAAGGTAAAATGGCTGTGTCGAGTCAAGAATACAACACATTTTCGTAGTAAATTGTGAAATTTGAAACTATTTTTTTAATAAAAAATGATAAATTTTTTAACTTGTGTTTTATTTTTTCATAATTCTCCAAAAGAATAGGCTTGCAACTTCACCCTAATACTATAACAAAATAAAAAAGTATTTTCCCCAATAAACTTTTAACAAAAATTATTGAGCTGTTATTTGACTTCACTTCATTTTTTTATTTTTATAACAAAGATTTTAAACAAGGCCAATATGAATTTTCATATTGGCCTAGTTGCATATATGTCGCAGCCAAGTAGCTTAATTAGCCGTTTAATTAACAGCCTAGCCTCTTTACTAAGCAGCGCCGTTCAACTAGCTTCCTGAATGATATTCAGCCATTTGATCAAACCGCTAGGCGAATGACTTGGATCGGTGACGTTTTATCACTTGCCTAGCCTGTTCATTTCAATTTAGTTCCACTTTCTGCCACCTAGCGCCGAAACTCTCCAAACTGTCAATATGACGTCGACAAACAACAAATTTGATGGTGTTTTCCAAAGTTTAATAAAAAATAGTAGAATAGAAAGGTGTGGTGACATATAATGTTAATTTAGTGTAAGCGACTCGGGAATTTAATTTTTAAAGCGAATTTCTATTAAAAACTTGTTGGCCAAAACTAACCACAACTAACCACCTCTGATCTCATGATTATTAATTGTAAAAGAATTTCTTAGTCAGATGTTTATCCTTTATTTGTCAGGTCACCTACCGTACGATTGGAACATTACCAGCAGTTTATTAAATGTTTAACAAACGTTACGGCTGAATATTATTCAGGCCGCTAGTTGAACGGCTGTTTAAAAGAGCTAGGCTGTTGATTAAACAGCACATGGTCACTTTATCGTAAGATTGGCCTAAGCATTAGCCAGCCAGTTTATTCAATGTTGTAACAAACGTTACGGCTGAATATTATTCAGGCCGCTAGTTGAACGGCGCTGTTTAACAAAGAGGCTAGGCTGTTGATTAAACAGCACATGGTCACTTTATCGTAAGATTGGCCCAAGCATTAGCCAGCTAGTTTATTAAATGATGTAATAAACGTTACGGCTGAATATCATTCAGGCCGCTAGTTGAACGGCGCTGTTTAGTAAAGAGGCTAGGCTGTTGATTAAACGGCTAATTAAGCTAGTTGGCTGCGACATATATACCGGGTGACAATGAAATCACTACCCAGCATTTTATTTTCTTGAATAAAAACATATGGCTTTCAAATTTTAGGATGCTATAATAAATTATAAGATGCCGATTTTGGATACTATAACATGTCTCTATCACTTCCGGTTTAAGCGGAAACGACATCAACTTTGATTTTTTCAATGGAATACCCTACTTATATATTTTTTAGAATTTGGATTCTACGAATCATTTCTGATATAAAATGTATATTTTGTCCTATACCTATCTCTGCTAGTTTTTGAGAAAATGGCGATTAAAGATGTCCAAACTACCGCAGATTTATGAGAAAACAAATAAATGTTATAAAATGTATTATGTTTAATGTAATTTTTCCCGAAGACCCTATGTAGGGAAGTCATAATAATACTACTTCCGGCTTTACAGGAAGTGCTGCGAAAATTGACTTTTCTAATAATGTAACTTTAAAAATTTTAATGCAACACCCTGTATGTTTTTTAAAATTTGGATTCTACGGGTCATTCCTGATATAAAATCGTATTATATCCTGTACCTATCCTTGTTAGTTCTTGAGAAAATGGCGATTGAAGATATCGATATTATGCAGTTATAGGAGAAAACAAATAAACGTTAGAAACATTTTTAATTTAATTCTTCTTAAAAACTTTATCTGCGGAAGTCATAACTACTTAAATAAAATACTAATATTAAAATAACAAAACTGATTCAAAAAGACGGCCTGAATTAGTTTAGGCTTATTAATTTTTTTCGAGCATTTATTTGTTTTCCCCTATTACTGCATAATGTGCGGTCGTTTGGACATCTTCAATCGCCATTTTCTCAAAAACTAACAAAGATAGGTATAGGATATTATACAGATTTTATATCAGGAATGACCCGTAGAATCCAAATTTAAAAAATATACAGGGTGTTGCATTTAAATTTTTGAAGTAACATTATTAGAAAAGTCAGTTTTCGCAGCACTTCCGGTAAAGCCGGAAGTAGTTTTATTATGATCTCCACAGATAGAGTCTTTAGGAAAAATTAAATTAAACATAATCAATTTTTATATAATTTATTTGTTTTCCCATAAAACTGCATAATGTGCGGTAGTTTGGACATCTTTAATCGCCATTTTCTTAAAAACTAGCAGAGATAGGTATAGGATATGATATAGATTTTATATCAGGAATAATTCGTACAAACCAAATTTTGAAAAATATACAGGGTGTTCCATTAAAAAAAGCAAAGTTGATGTTGTTTCCGGTTAAACCGGAAGTGATAGGCACTTCTTATAATATCCAAAATCGGCATCTTATGATATAATATGTCATTCTATAATTTGAAAGCCATATGTTTTTATTTAAGAAAATGAAGGGCTGGGTAGTGATAAAATTTTTTTACGGAAATATGCTGCTAGTATTTCCATGAATTTCTAAGGTTGCGCCGTGCCATAATAGACCATGCCAATACGCTGGTGGGTTATAGCGGAATAAATAATTTTTTTCGCAACTTGCAATAAACCCAGATCGTGATATCACTGAAATTTATTCTGAATTTAAATTGTACTTCAAATATCTCTCCATATATACTGCTTACGGCTAAACATCGTAACACACCTTGTATAAGCGATTAAATACTTTTAAAATTGCGCTGTTTATATACGTATCTATTTACCAAACCGGTATTGTTTTCAGTACCAAATCGGAACCCACGCATAAGTGAAAGTATTTTTAAGCAGAAAATTTCTCTTCTCGTCTTGATGTTAAGTAACTGGGCAAACAAGCAAATCCACATACAAAAATATTCATGTATTTACGTAGAGTAATGCAGTAGTTAACCTATTTTTTTCGGCTATGATTACGACTGTTTGTATATACAGGGTTTAATAAAAAAAAATGTGCAATATACGTAGACTTTTCAAGGAAGTTTAAAGGTGTATAGAAGCCCAATACTGTAGAACAAAATTGTCCAGGCGTGCAGGGCAGCGGAAATCGGGGGATTGGCCCCGCGGAGTTTGCGCAATGAAAAGTACGTCAGAGTCGGACTTCCATAATTCTTTGTTACTATCTATAAAGTTGACATCATCAAATGTCAAAATCAAGCATTCTGTTTTTTTTTTTTTGCACAAAATTGTTGGTTATTAAACGATACTACCATAGAATATTTAAAATTATTGTGTAATATTGGATTTTATATTATCTGACATAATATGGAAAGAATAGATGGCGCCACTTTACAGCCTTCTATTTAAATGGTCGATATTTTTGGGGGTTTTGTATTTTTACCAAAAATCTTTGTAAATAATTAAAAACACGATTTTTTAAAAATAAATTTCAAACATTGTATAATAGTTTCATGTATTTATCACCAATTTTGTGATAAAAGAAGGGCGAGATAGTGTAAATGAGTTTAATCTAATCCTAAGATTGTGGTTGTACATTAAAAAGTGAAAATTTTTATAACTGCTTTTTAGGCATATACTTTTCACTAATAATAAACATTCATGAGACAGAATAACAGTGGTTAAAAATGTTTAGTAACCTTTGGTATCTAGGTATTCATTGTAACAGTAACCGTTAAATATTATGTGTCTATAGTATGTCGAGCTTAAAAAGTTGATAATGTAAGTTTAAGAAACCAAAAATCTAATTTCTTTTTAAACAAATACAGAAAAAGCAAAAAGGAACTTTAACATAAAATTGTACTTTCTTTTATTCAATTAGAGGGACCTGTATATATTAAAATTTGCCTGGTCTGCCCAGTAATTAATAATTTTGATCCTTTAAAAGAATGTACTAATTATTAAATGAAATAAAAGTACCTAAATGTAAACCTTATTTCTTTTTAATAACCCACAGAAATACACAAACATTGTGGAAATCATCTAAAGATAGTTAAGATTGCCTTACTTTTCTCACTGCTATTTCCTATGAAATTTTCATTTTCTATAATTCATAATTGATATATTATTATTTATTCGGTTACCTAACGTTATGTCTCATAAGAAGCACCTAATTTAAATATAAGAAATACTTACCTAAAGTAATAAATGCGGTATGTTACCCTTAGATTTGCAAGATAAAACCATACAACCTCTAGTCATTTTGTTACGATATTATAAGTAACAAACAATAAACACAAAATTATAGTCACAATTTAAAAACACTAATCACTAACATAAGAAGGTTTTTATCAATCCAAAAAACTTCTGCAACCACAAAATATAATCACACAAAGCAAAACAATCGAAACTAATACGGCTCTCATAAAGTATAATGTGTTGCCTAACTACACACTGATTTATCAGTGTGTAAGTAGGCAACACATTAAATTATTTCGTGGAATTTCGTTATTGCGCAAAATCGGCGGGGCCAACTCTGACACTTATTTTAATACTGAGCTGGACATTTTTTGATCGAATGGGCCATAGCATTGGGCTTCCATACACCTTTAAACTTCCTTGAGACTTTTTCAATATTTGTATACCTAGGTCTCATTTGGGATGATGCTCAGCGTTTCTTGGAAGAGTCCACGAAGGCTAAAAGCCCTGGTATTTATGGTTGGATCAGTATTAGAATAAAAATTCGGTGCCGTGAAAAGAAATTAAAAACATAAAGAGTAGCTAAGAAGGTTTGATTTTTGACACGTGCGGAAAGTGGCACATTATAAATAGCAAAGGCGACCGCCAGTTCAAATCAAACCTTATTAGCTACTTTTTATTTTTTTTCTTTCCAAAGAGCACCAAATTTTCATTTTAATACTGGCGTAGGTAAGCGGGGGAGAGCTAGAGGGGGCAATTACCTCCCCCCCAGGAATACTTAAAAAAAATCAGGGTCTGCAAGTTATTATTTGCAAGATGATATAAAACAAATTAAATATTAAAAGGATTTGAAAAAACCGAAATAATTAATCTTCTCTGGATTATTTTTTTGAAATGAAACGTTTATTTCTATTTGTAATCATATTAATTATTTTAATACTGCAGTCGGCCCTTTGATATATTCGCGTCTTGTTTTGTCTAGCGCCACCGAAATCTAATAAAGCGTTAACGGCGATATAGATCTGCTAAACATACGGGCTTTGATACACATATTAACAATGGCGAATTGTTTAATAAATTATTGGAAATTTATTAAGCTGATTCAATAATTTAGTTATAGTTAGTGATCATTTTATTTCTGTTTTGGAAAAACGTAAACAAATTTTCAGATCTCAAAAATTAAAATTAGGAAGTTTGCCTAAAAAATTAATAAAAATATTCAAAAATATTGATTTTTATGTTAATATAGTCAACATCGATTTAAATGTAAGCATTTATTGATATGATAGTTCTGAGCAACGAAGGGATGGCTCAGTTCCATTTAACCTATATTGGAAAATTTAGCGGGGAGCGGCTGTTACGTCCCTCCGGTGCTGAATCCTTTTGTTTACTTTTATTTGGCCATATGATCTTGTGTGTTTTGAAGGGTTTTCTGTTGTGCTTTTCTTGAACACTTTGCGTTTATTGAAGTACTTTTAGTGTAGTTTGGACTAGAGAAGACAAATAAACATTCGTTTTTGGGTTTGATCTTGGCAGACAGATTCGGCAAATTGAGCCATCCTCTGGAGTATATAATCGTTAGCCGGTGCGCTCTGTTTACAAGAACTCTCCCATCCCCCTTTTATTATATTAAAGCCACACAGTGTTTGTTTACTTTAATTATATCCAAAAATTCGCTGTTACCAATAAATTTGTAAATAAAAAATATGCGAATTTTCTATACTTCTGAAAAATTACTATAAACTAACTCTTTTAAATCCTTAATTTTAAAAACAAACCTTTTAATGCTTAAAATTATGATTATCTAGATATTATCGACTAATGGTGTTCATTTGGTATGTGCGTTAATAAAGTTGCCTTTTGGTATTTATGTAGTCTTTTTTAATTTTTAGTTATTTAACAGCATTATTTTATTAAC
The DNA here is from genome assembly GCA_019359885.1 of Listronotus oregonensis. Lineage (NCBI taxonomy): Eukaryota > Metazoa > Arthropoda > Insecta > Coleoptera > Curculionidae > Listronotus > Listronotus oregonensis. The sequence continues at coordinate 27,151 of JAHBCN010000516.1, forward strand.
TTTCTAAGCAATTTAAAAATAAAGACAACTTAAAATGATTTCGTAAAGTTTTGTAGTAATACGGAATGTCACAAAATATCGATTTTAAAGTTTAGAACTTCTAAAATTCTTAAACTTGTAAATGAAATGGTTGAAATATGTCAAATTTTGTTTATTAAACTATCAGCATTACATATGTAAACACATTGTATTTCAAAGTACATTTTTATAAAAACCATACACAAAAAAACTTAAAAAAAGCAATTCTTCATTTCAAAAATGAGGAATGTAAAAAAAACTCAATTTTCGAAGTAGAAAGGGGGAATATTCAAATTTACGAGGTCAGCTATCATAGTTGTATTGTTTGTTATGTTTCATGTAGATTTTAGACCTAAAAGTAGAATTCTATAAGTAGTAGTACTAAATCACCAAAAACAAAAGATCTTATCTTCGCAATTTTACTGTGGTTTTTTTGTCATTTCTGTTAGCGGCGTAAGTCATGGTACATTCCACAATATTTCGTTGATTTCTCGACCTCAATCAAAATTTAAATGACAACCCTCAGTGGAAAACCCAGTCATAAACAAGTTGCTGATAAATATCTATTGTGTAGGCACCGCAGTTTTTGAAAGGGTACAGGTCCTGATTACCTACTAATATCAATACCTTGACAAACGACTGATAAACTAAGATGAAAAGACTCTGCTTTATATTGCACACCTGCAATTTGCCTTTAACCTACATAATATAACAAAGTAGGTACAATAAAAAATAAAGGAAATTTAAAGTCCGGACCTACATGCGGGTACCCAAAGTTTATTGAGTTTTACAACTAGTAGCAGGTTAAATGAGAAATCAACGAATTATTGTGGAATGTTCTTTACCCTATCATAATAATTCTGGGGGTCCTGAGAGCAGAACACTTTCGGAGCTTACAGGTCTTTAAATTTAGTAAAATTAGAACCGATAATTTACATCGACATTTCTTGTTCTTATGTTTTGCCGATGGACATTTCTTTTTTTTATTATATTTTACTGTGGTTCTAAGGACTTTTGCCTTTTTTTTCAGGAGATGTCTATAAAAATATGGAATTTTTTTAAACTAGTTTGGTGCAATTAATTTTTGATATTTTAAATTCCTGTTTTTTCCTGTGGTTAATTTTTTTTAAATCCCAGGGTGTTTTCAAGTCGTTTTTTAAAAAAATTTGTGAACGTTTTTTAAAAGGTAACTTTAAAATTAAGGGGTTAAAAATTTTAAAAAAAAAATTTTTAAAAACAGGTTTCCTGAATATTTCAATTTGGAAATTAATGATCAAAAATTTATGCCCAATTTTTTTTTTTTGCAAAAATAGGCAGGTAAAATTTTCGGAGCCCCTGGAAATGTTAAAAAACTTTTAGTACTACCCAAATTTAATTTTTTTAAAGTGGTTACAGATATTAAAATAAAAATATATTTTGTTTTTATTTCCAAAAGGGACGGGACTATTTTCTAAACCAAATATAGCAATTTTTAATTTACCCTGTATAATAAATCACAATTTTTTATTTTTGGATAGTTTAATTAAAACTTTTTTTTTAAAGGAAAAATAAAAATAATACCCCCCCCCCCCCCCCCCCCCCTTTTTTTTTTATTTGCAAAAATAGGCAGGTCAAATTCTGTACGAACGCCCTGGGGGAAAAAAAAAAAATGTGGTACACAAAAAACTGCTTTTGATACATAGTACATGTATCCAAATTTCATTAAAATATCTAAAGTGGTATTACAGATATTAATAAAAAATATTTTTTTTTTGAAAATTTTACCACCCATCTCAAAAGTTAGACGTTTGGGACATACGTTTCATGAAGTTTTCTTCTTAAAATGGACCCCCAAATATTGACATTCAATTAAAAAAAACCCTGTATAATGTAAAAAAATTACCATTATGATTTTTTATTTCTCATAAACAGTTGTTTTTATTGATGTCAATAAAACCCTTTTTTTTTTTAAAGGGTAAAACATCCAAAAATAATATCGTCGAGCCTTTATCATACAGGGTATTAAAAAATTGCTATTATTGTGTCATAGCTAGTCCGTCCCTGGCAAACTAAATAAGCCAAATATGATTTATTGGGTTTATTTTAAGAAGACTTATCTAGTAACCATCATATTAAAAAAAATATTAAATTAGGCCTAGCATTTTAAAAGTTATTTAAACAAAAACGATTTTCAGGGGCATCCGTTATGCACCTGTATCTCCGTAGGGGAGGGTCAGAGGAAAAAAGTTTATGGAAACTTGTTATAATATTTTTAGGTTTTCTATTAGATTCCGAGAGATTGCCCACATATTCTGAGACACCCTGTATATAATTTTAAAAAAATTTTGGTAAGCTTAAATATTGGGCATTAGAAAAAATCACAGTAGAAAACAAATGGTTATAAATATTTCATCATTTCAAAACAAACTATGTTCCATACAATAATGTATTAAAAATTGTGTCATATGCACTATCTTTACCTGGAACTAACACTACGACTGAATGCCTTTCTTCTACAGTAAATCATGTGTGGACATCAGAAAAATCAAAATTAAGTGTTAAAACTTTGAAAGCTATTTTATGTGTCAAATATAATTTGACAAATTCTTGTGAAGATTTTTACAATATTTTAAAAATTAAAACAATCTACTGAAACAAATTTACTCAAATAAAAAATATGTCAAGGAAAAAAATATTATACATTTTTTTATATTTATAAATTGTACTTATGTTAAAAATAAAAAAAAATATTACGATATTATTTTTTCCTACCAGCGTGCGGAAAAGTCTACTTTTCCGCACGCATTTGAGTGCGCAAAGTGAACTTTTCTTGCACGCCGTGTGGAAAAGTAAAACTACTCTAAAATATTACAGGTTAGCCAGATTTATATGTATTTTAGTAATTGTAGGCTATTTCATGCAATATACGATCCATTGCAAGTTTTGTTTATTCTCTTTTTTGTTTGTTACTTCGTAATTTTCAATATTTCAACTAAAACACAAAAAAACATTTTTTAATTACCTTATAATAATAATAAATGATTATGACAAGTCAAGCAACAATATGTAATCTTGGTGATTTTAACACATGTCAGATTTTTTCTTCGTTTCCATATGAACAAGCAATTGCACAAATGAATTTCAATACAAACAAGCATTTTGCATGAAAAGGCGGCATGGTATCTTTTTTTAATTAAATAAAAATCCGTGAGTAGTTCCGATGAGGAGCTACCAGATTCTATCCTGGATGCAGCAAATACCATAAGTTTGAATTTATTACCAGCAAAATCTCGTGAAAAATATGAGAATCAATATAGTCATTTCGAAAACTGGTGCTCCAGCAAGGGGACAAAAAGTATTAAAGAAGAAGTGTTCTTGGCCTATTTTGCGGATTTGCAAAAAACATATAAACCTAATACTTTATGGAGTAAGTACTCTATGTTAAAATGTGTCCTCAAAGTGAAAAGGAACATTGGAATTGTACCGTAAATATGCAAAATTGCGAAAACCACATACCCCACACAGACGTTTTTTTGTCCAGTATAAACAAGGAGCATGCAGTAGGCAATGTGTGGGAATAAATTCAATAGGTAAAATGCCTTCAGAAATTGCTGCATACCTAAAATTAAAAATCAGAAGTACACTGGACATAGTTTTTGTCGATCCTCTGCGATATGTTAGCGGATTCTGGAGAAGGGTTTACCAATGTCAAGCGCGGCTGGAAATCAACGGCTGTAGAGCACATTGATGAATCCACAAATCAGAAAAAGGGTATGTCGAATAAAATATTGACCATGAACAATTCCCCCTGAGCTAAGTCAACCTTCATCAAGCCGTACAATAAGCGCTTCCATAAGCCACCCGCTAAATGAAATTACAGGTTCTGCAATTAATTTACAATATGCTAATAACTGTTCTTTTGTTGTAAATGTTATCAACAAATAATTCCCATTTATAAATATGTTGTAGTAGTTCTTTCAGATTAAACATAATTTAAAAATAATCATTGCTTTAATATTGTATTATCTGACGCTCGTAGGAAAATTTTGTTCCTAACGCTTGCGCAAAATGATTTTCCACTTACCTTGCCTGAACTCCCTTCGCGTCGTTCGGGCAAGGCATCCGTGCGGAAAGTCACTTTGCGCACTTGTTAGGAAAATAACTATTATTCTGTATGAAAATTTTTGTTGATGCCCCCCCTCCTTCAGAGTTGTCCCGCTTTGCCCATCTAAAAATCTGGTCACTTTATTTTTTACGAGTATTTTTTTTATCTTTGGACAGTCCACGAAGGCTGAGGCCTAAGTACTAACGTACCGTGGGTGTCTTAAGTGTGGTGAGAGGGAGTTTGTTTACACGGGACTTAAATATTTGGAGACTGGGAGAAGAAGGAAAATCCATAGTCCGGACACTCTAGGAATGAAGGAACGAAGAAAGCGGAAAGCGAACAGGACTGTGTTTTGGAGGCATTAAACTAAACAAGATTATTGGCGCCCCAATCCAAGATAAGTTTGAGGTCTTGTGAGAGAGAAATCCGCATTGACCCATGCTTGGTTTCCAAATCAAGCTTATTGACTGATTGAGAAATTGAATGTTAGAGTGGAGGGTACTATCGTCAGCAAAACTATGAATGGGATTGATTGTGGAAGAAAGAAGATCGTTAATGTGTAGAAGAAAAAGAGTGGGTGCCAGTACAGAGCCTTGGGGCACCCCAGCATTAATTTGGTAGAAGCTGGAGAAATGACCAACTACAATAACTGATATACGTCGATTAGAAAGGAAACTGGAGAGCCACGAGCAAAGCTTAGGTGGCAAGAGTAACTATCTGGAATTCACCAAAAAATTCAAGGAACTTGTTTCTGTTGTGTGAGACAAAGGAAAGAAGATCAGCTGTAGATCTCTTGTGACGGAATCCATACTGTCTGTCACGTAAGATCTTGTGTATTTCCAGATACTTTAAGATTTGGGAATTAATGAATTTTTCCATTACTTTGCAAACAACAGAAAGAAGAGATATAGGTCTATAATTGGAAGGGAGAGTCTTGCATCCTTTCTTGGGGACAGGTTGCACACGTGCAGCTTTCAGCTCTCCGAAAAATTGCCCGTGTCGTAAGAGATTCAAAAGAAGCAAGTTAGGATGGGTGCAAGCTCGGGAGAACATTTTAGGCAAATAGTTCGGCTTTTCCTTTAGAGGTGGAAATAATTTCATCTTCGGAGATTAGGGGTAGAAAAGAATTTGTGCAAAAGTTTTGACTAATGTTTCTGGCAAAGGACCAGAAGGATTTACTGCCATCTGATTGTTAAAACGGTCTTTGGCTTCTGAAATGGTACTTTGGTATATTATCAGAAAGAACGCAAAACCTTATCAGTATATTAAAACAAAAACTAAAAATTTTAAGTTGCCTTACTAATGTTCTGAAGCGACGATATGTTTCTTTTAATTTAAAGTGATAATTTAATTAATTACCCTTTTTAGATTAAACTTTTACTTTCAAACAATCGTCGGACCGTCTTCCAATTTCTCAACTATTTTTAAACATGACATCTGCAATTATACGGTGGCCTGTTACGTTATTACACAGTGTTAAAAGCGTCGACATTATTTTTGTCGAGTGAAAGTTCAAGCTGCAGTAGAAAGTTGCGAAAATACTATTTTTAGCATGATGTATTTAGCTCAATGGCGTAGGTCGCTAAAAAATATTATCCCCTGATTTACTAAGGCGAGGTGGTCTAAATTTACACCGGATCTAATTGAAATTTATTGGTTTAAAAGTTTAAATCAAAAAGTATAGATTTATTCTTGTTTCGTACACTCGCGTTTCGTACACCTCAAAAATTTCCCCCAAATATTCTTATTTCGTACACATAATTATTTAGTTTTCGACACCTCGTTTCGTACACCAAAAACTAAGGTAGATTCCAATGAACTAACATCATAGATAGAGAAAGCATTTCATTCATAAACGCTATCGAGAGCTGCTCCCAACATGTTTTTGTTTATTATTGGCGATAGAATGGTACAAGCATAGGTTGTACTTACTTGTAAAATGATAATCCAGGAATCATATTCGTCACTTTACACACTTGGCAATGCCTTACCATTTTAATTTATTAAAAGTACTTACACAAAACTGAAATTTATACAATTGTCACAAAAATTAACAAAAGAACAAAAGAAAAACGCCATATTGTATGTGTCGAGCGAAGCTGAAGGTGGCAGAAGTACGCTGTTTTCACGTTGTCGCGCCTTTATAAGTAGCTGTCCAAAAAGAAAATAATATTTTGACATCATTACTTTTATGTGTTATACTCTCAGACGAAAGAAAGAAAAGACTTAACATTTCATTCATAAGTGACACTTTGTTTTGTCCCAGACATTATCAATAAAATCATATAAGGGGAAAAAGGATAGAAAATAAATTAGGACTGATCAAGGAAACATTGTACGGAGCCTTGCAGTTTCGACCAGTGGCGTATGGTTTATGTTAGAAGTTTCGATTAGATATAAATTTATTAAAAATATTAATTTTTAAATCGTTCTAATTATGGTGATCCTTTTAATTTTAGTTTATTAAAAAATATTGATTAGCAACATAAATAGTTATAAAATATTTTATTCTAAAAAAACATAAATATTTTGGTATATTGGTTATTTAAACAAAATTACTTTTCTCCTATAAATTAAGAATAATGTGGACCACAAATTAATAAAAAAGACAAAAACTGGGGATACTTTTTATTATATACGGTACACAAAAAATAACAAAATATTAGATATAAGGCAAAATAAAAAATTATCTACTTATTCCTAAGATAATATACAGTGTCCATAAAGTCCGCATCAAATGGGAAAATTTTTTCCCAATTAATTCGGGTAATTTTTTTTGCCAAAAGTTTTGTTTGAAAAATAATGCCAAATAATGTATACAGGGTGCCACAGATTCGAGTGCATGCATGGGGATCTCGGATACCGTAAGAGATATGAAGTCGGTTAAATTATGGCAAAGTTGTGTATTTACGTAACTAACCATATCCACTTTAGAAAGTTGCATAATTCCGAGTACTTTCGGAGATATTCGAAAAAAAAACGAAATTTGCCGATTTGGTTTTTATTTTTTTCTGACGTTATTTAAAGAGATATGGAAAAATAAAAGATACTTTCTCGTGGTCACTTTTTAAGCTCTACAAAACGGAGTTAAGAGATTTTCCTCACGACGTTTCGTTTTCGTTAAATCATCATCAACTTTATTTTTTTAAATACGGACCTGGTTTTTTTATTTCATTTTTTGAACCCCTTATTATTCCAATAACAAAAATGTATAACACTTAATATTTTTTAACAAATATGAAACGCCCCTATAAGAAATGTTGTGCGTTCCTTGTCTAACTCATTGTCTCTTATGAAAAATATCTTTATTTAACAGAAAAATATTAAGTGTTATACATCATTGTAATTGGGATTATAACTGCTTCAAAAAAATGCAATGAACAATTGAGTGCCGTATTTAAAAAAAATAAAGTTGATGATGGTTTAACGAAAACGAAACGTCGTACCAAAAATCTTCAACGTGTTTTGTAGAGTGGCCATGAAAAATTGTCTTTTATTTTTCCATATCTCTTTAAATAACGTCAGAAAAAATAAATAAAAACGAAATCGGCAAATTTCGTTTTTTCCGGATATCCCCGGAAGTACTCGGAATTTAATTTCTAAACGATGTTGTTAACCAAATGCGCAACTTTTCAATAATTTAACCGACTTTGTATCTCTTCCGGTTTCCAAGATCCCCATGCATGACTTGAATCTGCGGCACCCTGTATAAGGATGATCACGTGACTTTTTTTAGATGTCAAATTTATTTTTTTTTTCAGAAAATCGCAAAATGAAGCATTATCTTTCAAAATTTCGAAAAATTGTATTGGCATGTTGCAAAATATATTTTGGGGACATCTAAATTGATTGCAGCGCTCGCTGTGGTCAAATTTTTCGATAAATCATACACCCAATTATCCATGGATATGTCTTCATCCCTAAAAGTTAATTAATTTAAAAAATAAATACGTGAAAACCTTTAGAAAACTTTTGCTGATTTTGTAAGACCATATTATTTACATACCCTTTCACTTTCCTAGGGGAGTCTCAAGTAAAGTGGAGTCAGAGCTAAAAAATACAGTTATATTAATTAAGTTAAAAAATGAATAGGTCAAAAAGATGTACTTGTTTTAAACATAAAAGCTCAAACGTTATTAGATAGACCTACACCAAAAAATGATGTGTTTTTGAATCAAGAACCAAAGTTTACGAAGATTCGTAAATATAAAAAACAACGTTAACAATAATTTGAATGTATTAGTCATAATAATTACCTTCCATCAACAGATTGATTGTCAAATATATGATGTAAGATTTTTGGGATGGCTCCAGGCCTTAAATATTTGCTATGTTTGCCTTAATCAAAATCTCCTGTGGATCAAAATGGTCTGAGCATAGCACAGGGTGCTTTGGTAAATGTTGTCCCTCTTCAATTCCCACAAGAGAAAACCAAATGTTTCTTGTTATTGGATCTGAGGTAACCTAAAATATTAGAAAATCCTTTTGTATAATGTATAATTTCTCCCACAATATTATAAACCTACTCACAAACTAATAAATTCGATAATATTCTAATAAAAATAATAAAATAAGTATAATGCATAAATAATCTTTCCTCTGGCTATTGTAAATCTACGCCACTGACCTTGGTAAAAACATCGCCTGCAAACAGAACCAACTTACCTATGAAAAAACACATCTTCGGGAATCAATTTTTACACAAAACACATCACGCACCATTTTAGAGTTTTTAATATAAGTTTGTAAATATTTTTTTAACAGATAGTTTTAATAAAAAACACCACAAAACACTTAAAAAATCCAGGGCAACGTCGCACTACACCTGATCAGGTTCATTCCATTTATCAACGGACCGGTTGTAAAATTACTACGTGCGTTGAAGCGGCATTGCCATATTCCGCCTGCGAAATTCCTTTGCGGGCGAAATGTAGCAATGCGAAACGTATTTAACCAAATAAAGATAAATAAAAATGGTTTATGTAGCAAAATTATCTTTAAATTATTTATTTTTTAAAGCCAAATCTAGTAATCTATTTATTTTTATGCCCATTTTTTATTATAGATATAGAACTTAAAGGCAATTTCGTTTAGAAATGTTTAAATTCCCTTCAAGCTGGCAACAGACTTTATCGACTTTAGTTACGCGTTACGTCCTTTTCCAATGTCTGACCCTAAGTTCGTGTTTATCGTGGGGGATTTGGAAGTAACCATTTGCCCGGGTTTGGTGGATTTGATTGTTTGAGTACAGAGGTTTTATTCATCGCTAGCTGATGCCACGCTTATGCCAAATCGATGCTTTCTCCAGTTAACCTTACAGTTCATTAATGGAAAACATCTGGTTTAAAAATTTTGACTGATATTTTAGGCAAAAAAACAAAAATATGTATCGTCTTTAAAGCAAAACAAAATTTTATGTTTATGTGATTGTTAAATCAAGTAAACAAAAAGTCAAGGTATTTTCGTGTGTGTTATTGAGCATCCAAAATAGCTAACCTAAACTGTTAATATTAGTAGGTAATCAGGACCTGTACGCTTTCAAAAAGTGCAGTGCCTACACAATAAATGTTTGTCAGGCAACCTATTAATGGTTTGGTTTTTCCACTGAGGGTTGTAATTTAAATTTTATTACGGTCAAGAAATCAACGAATTATTGTGAAACGTACCAAAGGTATATCAAATACATACTTTAACTAACTCACGAAGTTATGCAGAACCTATTAGGTTCCAACTAAAATTATTTATTTTACCTTTACGCAATCCTTTAACATTTAAAAAGAAAGTACTCTTAGAAACACAGATCTTTTCTGGGAATTTCATTAAGGTATGTACACACCGAGAAAACAAACAAGAACAAACATTCGTTCTTGTTCACCTTGTTTGTATGTGTTCTTTGTTTATTGTTCGCGTTATTTTGTCTACATAGCGCAATCAAATATTTGTTCACCCTCGTTTGACCAGTTGGAAAATTTGTGGATGACGAAGAACAAAATTTATTTCTCTTTAGGTATGTACACACCGAAAAACAAACAAAAATAAACATTCATTCTTGTTCACTTTCTTTGCATGTGTTTTTGGTTTATTGTTCGCTTTTTCTGTCTACATAGCGCAACCAAATGTTTGTTTACTCTTGTTCGACTAGTTGAAATAGTTATGGATGATCATAAAAACAAAAATTTTCTTTGATGTACCGACGTCCACTGGAACATGTGCGAACAAGAACAAACAAACGTTTGTTCGCCGTTTTAACTGTCTACACTAAAGAAAAACGTTTGTTCGCTGATGTTTGTTCTTGTTTGTTTTTTCGGTGTGTACATACCTTTTGATATACCGACGTCTATTCGAACATGTATGAACAAGAACAAACAAACGTTTGTTCGCGTTTTTACTGTCTACACTAAAAAAAGGTTTGTTCGCGATATTTGTTCTTGTATGTTTTTTCGGTGTGTACATACCTTTATGTATCTTAAACCTGTTTTACTTAGTATTAATGTTTTCCCTAATTGTGCAAATTTGTAAGATTGCCTGTACCTAAAGATTTTACGGCATCAATATTTCGCACGTAATAATAAAAAAGCCATTGGTTTCATAAAATAATTATTACCACTAAATTTCGTCTTTTAATAGTCACTCATTTATTTATTGCCAACGGTAACATAAAAGTCATAAAAGCATAACATTTGGCAAATAATCTCGAGGACTGATATCGCCTCCAGTAAAACAGATGGCAAACGACCTTTTTCGAGTTTTTTACTACGGAAAAATAGAAAAGATAGAGTTTTATTACAGTTGGGATATATGAGAAAAAAACAAACAAACGGTGCGTCTTAAGAAAACTCGTATTGTCTTAGGGCGCATAAAAACGTTCTGGGCGTTGAGATCACGTAATATAAATCACTAGTTTTTTTTCCAACTGTTTTGACACAATACAAATTTATTATATTATATAAGACGATAAATGCTATTAAATATATTATTTATTTTTATATGTAAGGTGCTAAACAAAAAAATAGTTGGTTTTCTACAGTATTAATACGCGAAAATATGTTTGAATAGCTATATGTGTAAATAATGCTTAGATATTAAAAAACACAACAAAACTCAAACGATTTTAAAAAAATTAACTTAAAATTTTAAAGTAACTTTTTATACAGGGTGATTCAAAAATCGATCACGAAACTTAAGAAGGTGGTTCTACATGACAAAAGAATGGTAGAGCCTCATATAATTTTTTTAAATGTCATTCGTTTTCGAGTTACAAGCCGACAAAGTTCAATTTTTTATTTTTTGTTTTTTAAATTGTTTGCTTACGGAAAAACCGATTTCATTAATATTTAAAAAGTAGACTGAGTCGATTGCGCTTAATTTTAGTAACAATTCACATTGATTGTGTGCCGCTAGTAATAATTTTTTAGTTTTGACAGCTATACTACTTTTTAGTATGTTTTCTTAAAGACTGATGCAAGGTAGGTAGGTAGGTTTAAAGTGAGTGGGTATAACACCCTTCCACCGCGACCGATCGGTCTATTGGGGCTCACACCTTTTTATATTTCTCGCACCAGGTCCAGACTCCTAATAAATCTGATGATCCTGTTGGGAGAGAGATCTTTCACCTCCCCCGGCAACAGGGTGTCATTACCGAAGATTGCGAATCTTAGTCGTGCCATTGCTGAGCACGAGCACAGTATGTGTTCTGCCGATGCATTACTGATTTCTCTTAAAATAAAAAAATTTTTGAATTCCATATTCATTTCTTAGCAAAGTTAATTCCTTGATTTTTTTAATCCGATGCACGGTTTTCGCTTAAAAAAATAAAAACCGTTTCTCTGCATGATCATAACAATATCGGTAAAGAATATCACCATGAAAATAGATATTTAGATTTCATTTTTCTAGGTGAAAATGGTAAGTCGGACTAAAAAAAAATCAAGAGATCGAATCTGCTTATATTTTTTTTTAGTCCGACGGTTTTCAGCTAGAAAAATTAAATGTAAATATTTCTTTGTATGGTAATATTCTTTGATTGATTGATTGATAAACTAAATACACAAGTTGAGGTTTTGTCCGCCTCGACACTGCAGCCTACAGGGCTTGTTGTATCTCTTGTGTATTTGTTTCAGTTAAAAAGGTTTGACACCTTAGACAGGTGTAGTAGCCCTTTTACTGTTCTTTTCTGGTCTCCAGCCTCCTGGTGGTTAGTGTCCACCATGAGGTTTTGATTTGATATTCTTTACCGATATTGTTATGATCCTGCAGAGAAACTTTTTTTTTAAGCGAAAACCGTTCATCGGTTAATAAAAAATCAAGTGATTAACTTGCTTAGAAATGATTGGGGATTTCAAACATAATTTTAATTTTAAGAAAAATCAGTGGCGTACCATCAATGTCTGCCAAAATAGCAGGTCAAATTTCGTACGAACGCCACTAGTGAAAATAAAAAAAAAATGTGGTGCACTAAAAAATGCCTTAATACATAGTACATGTATGCCAAATTTCATTAAAATATCTAAAGTGGTATTACAGTTATTAATAAAAAAATGATTTATTTTTGAAAATTTTACCACCCTGTATTTCAAAAGTTAAGACGTTTAGGACATACGTTTATATAAAGTTTCCTTTTTAAAATTGACCAAAAATTGCCTTCTAAATTATTGTCGTTTAATTAAAAACACCCTGTATAATGTAAAAAACTTTACCAACTATTATATTTTATTTCTCGTAAACAGTTGATTTTATCGATGTTAATCAAGAATACCTTTTTTTTTAGTTTAAGATTAAAGCAATCCAAAAATAATATTGTTGAGCCTTTTTCATACAGGGTCTCTCCGGTAGCGTAGTGGTCAGAGTCTGGGCTCGCCGCCGCCGCGCCGGCGATGCGGCATCGATTCCCCGCCGGGGAGACCTATTTAGGTAGTAGTTATTTAAAATAACGTCCGTGGTGGCACTACGGCGTCGTCTAAAAGGTGCTGTGAAATGCCATATTTGCATGTTCTAGTACTTGGACAGCGTTGAGGGAACTGGGGAAAAAGATAAGTTAAACATTGAAAAACCCGGCAGTCACGGTACTCTGGTACTTAGGAGTATATATGTATATGTATATGTCTAGTATATAGTATATGTATATATAAAATATCCTTCGTGAGCTGTCACAAAGCTTAAAAAAATATCATACAGGGTGTTAAACAAAATTGCTATTATTGTGTCAGAGTTAGTCCGTCCCTGGCAAACTAAATAAACCAAATATGATTTAAAGAGCTCATTTTAAGAAGACTTATTCCGAAACCTTTATTTTAAAAAATGAATGAAATGTACCCGTATCTTCGTAGGGGAGAGTCATAAGAAAAAAGTTTATGGAAACTTGTCATAATAGTTTTAGGTTTTTTATTAGATTTCAAAAGATTGCTCACATATTCGGGGACACCCTGTATAGAATAATAAATGAAAGGAGAACTTTTTTTTATTCTTAATGAAAAAAAAGTAAAATAAAATCCAGGTAGGTAGGTAAGTAGGTTTAAAGTGAATGAGTATAACACCCTTCCCAGGTAGGTAGGACTACTGAGCTTAGTAGCTTTAAAATTAAAAACCTCTAAAATAATTAGAATCCCGTGTCCGACCAGGATGGTTACGCCATGTTTTCTTCTCGTTGAAAATGGTCACATCTCTAAGCTAAAACTTGGGGAGACTAGCGCCATCTTGACGCTCTTTCTAAAGTCTTCAAAATAAATGCGCTTAAAATATTGGACAGGTTAAATTTACTACAGAATAAAATGGCCACTTTTATTATGACTAATAAAATAATTTTAATAATGCATCACACTTTAAACATTAAGAAGTATCATGTTAAAAAATGCAACAATAAAAATATTTAAGAAATATATTTTAGCTGATTACTATATTTTGTTTTTTGCAAGGTTTTTCCCTTACGAGCTGCTAAATATTAGTAGTCAAGAAGTGTGTCTTCTGCGAATAGAAGGCTTTAAAAAAAGCGATATCTCATTCACAATTTTTTCTGCCAATAAAAATTGCAATTGTTATTACCAAAAAAAAATGAATTTTTGATGATAACTCAAAAACTATTAGAGATAGCGGAAATTGCAAAAAAGATCCTTAAAGAGCAGGAAATTTCCGATAAAGAGTCCTAACTCCCGGGGCTGTATCTCCATTATTTGTAATTTTAATTTACCGCTAAATATCGGCCTCCGCGAGATATTTTTGGTTTCTCGCTCGGCGTCGAAACCGAGTACGTCACATTAAATATATTTTTCTGGGGTATTAAATATAAATTAAAATTATAAAAAAGATGTGTATTCAGAATGCTTTAAGTAATTTATTCATTAAGTTATAAAACTGTTAATTAACAAAATTGTTTCAAACTTTCGCCTTCATTGTACATAAAAAAAAGTTTAAATAATTCTCGTATAAGTTTCTCGCGTCTTGGAGCCCTTCCTATATACCTACTTACTTAACAAGATCACACCACAAAAGTTTTAAAAAAGTAATCCTTTGTTTATAATAATTTTACCGCTTTGACAAAACAAAATGAAAAATTAAAGTAATATTTTCAAAGTTATAAAATTATATTAAACAAAGCATTAATTTTTGTTAAATTTACTATCACCAAAAACACACTTCCCGATTGGACTATACTATTAGCTGTTTTGGAAATTATTACGAATTAAATAAAATAAACTGTTTTTGTTATTATTTATTATTTAAATGGTAAATATTTTAAACGTATTTTAAATTCCCTGCAATAAAGTTTATCTACAAAAGTTTTGGTAATAATTGTCTGTGCTTTTGTTTTTATTCGAATATATTTTCGTTAAAAAGATAAGCTGCATATCTGTTAGAAATGTTTACCATAATAATTTATTTTAACTTAATAGTTGGTATACAACGTCAAATAATTTTAACTTAAACAATGTTATTCTTTGTTGTTCCCATTAATTTATAATTACTTTTAATTTTTTAAAATAGTTAAATATTATATAAAATAAAACATTTATAAAATAACTAGAAGGGCAAATTAAATTTAATACCTCAAAAATAAAATACTTGTTGTAACTCGGATTAACATATTTTTAAATTTCCGGATTAGGCGATGCCTATGTGCATATTGACAGACAACTAGTTATTATTTTTCGGGATTCAATAAATCTTCTAAGAAAGGAAAAGCAAAAAGCTCGATGTTACGTTAATATTGTTTTCTAAACTATTTAAGTGAGAATCATTATTAAGCTAAATTCTTATATTTTTCCGCTCAGACTACCACAATGTAAATATGTCGTGAGAAATGTAGCTGAGTACACGTGTAGAAAATAAAGAAAAACCAGAAGACTCAAGCCGGAGTCTCATGCGTCCGATTTCCGACCATCCGAAGTACGAATTTTTTTAAAATTTTTTGTCGGAAAACTTGCATGTCTCATTGATCCGAATTTCGGATCCGATATCCAGTCAAAAGAAAAGAAAATAAGAGCATTTTAAAGGTCAACCTGTAAAACTGCAATGAAACAAAGAGGAAATAATAACCTAACTAAAATATTATTTAATGGAAAAAAAGTGGTTGTTGAGTATGAGGTAAATTGAGGTTAAGGTTAAAATTTTTTAAAGATTTTAAATTATAACTGTTTATTTTAATATTCAATATAAATTTAAATTACCCCAACAAGGTAAATAAAGTAAGGTTAGAAGACCAGAAAACGTCTGACATCGTACAAAATTAAAATTAATTTTACTCCATCGGATAAAATGTTAAAATTTTCGGATGAAAAATGGCGCCAAAATGTTTTGACCAATCAAAATACTTTCGAATGATCGGATCGTCGAAAATCGGACGCATGAGACTCCGGCTTTAGTATATATGTCTATATTGCTATTTTTAATACCGCTTGACTAAGACTTAAGAGTCATCTTCCCAGTAACCTTCTACTACAAGACAAAGCAAAAGATTTAGTATCTACTTATATATTGCAATGTACACCATTTAAGGAGGGCTACCACTAAAGTATTTTAATAAAAGTTGTTTACACTTAAATACCTAGTCTTCTATTTTTTTTTTAAATTATATTATATTATACAGGCGCCAATTATCTGTAAAAAATTTTAATCCAAGGTGAGTTATGTATTAAGGAAGTAAAAATTTTAAAAAACAAAATTTAAAAATCACTATAAGAACAATAAACATAAAATTACACATACATTTTACAGTTACGTAATTTTGAGAGTGTAAATTAAAAAAATCTTTAAAAACGTATTTCTAAAAGTTTAAATTATAGTTCACAATAATTTGGCGAATTTAAATATTATTTAAGTTTTGACAGCAATATTTTTGTGACAGTATATCAACCCGTGTTACTAGTCGAGGCAACGAACCACTCAACCCGGAATTTTTTGCACTAATACGGATCGAAATGCGGTTTTTTGCATTCGCTTCGAAAATTTTTTTGACAAAAAAATGTACCTCCTTTGTGATTTATACAAACCGCAAATTGCATTGCTGCAGCCATAAATTCATTCAAAAAATGCATTTTTTGAGACGGCTTTGGGAAGATTTAATGACTTTGTAAATATGAGTCAGAACTAGCCCAAATCGGGTTCTCGGAGGTTTTTGATATTCAAATTGACCCACCCTCGACCTAAGGCTCAGGAACGCCGATGAACGTTATCTCTGTGGGACACTTCCAAAATTCACGCGGGGATGAACTTGATGCCCCGGGGGTTTTTTTGGGTTTCTGAATTTAAATATGGCATGGGCGAATTCCTCTCGGACACCTTGTGCTCCGGAACCTGGAAGTGGACCTCATTTACGAGAATTTTTCTGACAAGATCGCCAAATCAGCCCGAAAATTCGGCTGAGCAATATTCAAGATTGTGGCAATTTCCAAACTGTATTGGCAGTATAGATGGCAAACATATCACCATAAAATGCCCACGAAAAACAGGATCAAATCATTTTTGCTATTTAAAAAAATCTCTATAGTACTGATGGCGATCGTTAGTGCTGACTATAAATTTATTTGTGTGGACATAGGGGGTTATGGCAAGAATAGTGAAGAATATTTCGATTTGCAACCTACAGAGTTTAAGGACAACATAGGAAAAGCATTTAACAATATACAAAGGGACGCAAGACGTGCAACAAATATTGCATTCGCTACTCGAGAAAAATTTGTTAATTACTTTACAAATACCTAATCAATGATATTACACAGTATTATACCTATCATCACATTTAGATATTACGATACAATAAGAAGAAGTAGGAATAATTTAAATATATAATAAAAACGTATATGGAAAAATGTATTTTTTTTTAATGTTTAACAAATCAGTATACTTAAGGGAAGCCTAGGCCTCCCTACTTTTTAAAACAATTTAAATATTTTTTGGTAATAACTATATTTTTTCCCTAAATTATTTCAGGTAAAGTTTAAAGTCAATATACGCCACTGATTATCACAAAATTATTCTAAAAAGTTTTGGAAATACAACTTAAAGCGTATAGTGTTCGCACTTATTTAAATTTTATAGAAACCTTCAAAAAAGGCATCTGTAATGTTTAATAGCTTACATAATAACATACAATTGAAAATTTACCTGTAATATGTATCTCTTGCCCAATTTCATCCCATAACTTATTTTTCTTTCTTATGTTTTTATAATCTTCATGGCTTAAATCATATAAAATCGGATATTTCTTCACAAACTCTATTAATAACTCGCAACGAAAACGACAGAAAACGCGGCTAGTCGCGAAATAAATAAAATCGCTGGAGTTTCCTTATCGCCAAGCGAAATTTTCGCGCGTATACGCCGAAGAACTTGAGTCGACGAATATTTCGCGAGGCGAAAATTTCGCCATCGCACCGAATTATTCGCGTCAGTGTGTGCATTCCTTTTTAAGCTGACAATCAATAGAGACAATGCAAGTGCAGGAGATATTTTCAACAATTTATTTTTGTTTTTTTCTTATAAAGTAACATTACCAAATATTATTTCTTAGTTACTACTGGTAAGATAATAACGTTAAAATTTGGATATTATTATTATTTTGTTTATTACATTGCAAAGGACGGAGGGAAGAGAAGGTCTGTAATTAAAAAGAAAATTTCGCATTCTTATTTCGAAATAGATTATAAAGGGGGGATCAGCTATCAGAAAATACTTCCTCCTCATAAAAAATCCACAAACAGCCGAGTAGTGATTGGTGCAAGTTAAGAGGTGCATTTTTTAAGACGATTATTTGGTATTTGGATAGGAAATAAAGATTATTTTGCTCAACCCTAACTCTTATTTAAAATATTTTTTGTGAAACAGTAGCTGAGGAAATGGTTATTAAAATTCGTGCTGAATGATCAAATTATTTTACGATATACTCATTTTGCCATTCCTCCGTTGTTTTTCTTTCAATTAAGCGATAGGGTAGCAAAATGCATAAAATGTAGGTAAATTTAATAAAAATAAAAGGGCTTCATTTCTTTCTATTTAAAAACCAATTCCTAAATCCTCGTAAGTATTAATGTAGCACAAGTGTTAAAAATCTTAGGCTATAGTACCTTTTTGTATTGTAGAGGATGTGTCATTTACATTTACTATAATTAGTTTAAAAATTTTAATATGTAAAATAAACAAAATAGAAAATATATTTTTTTCTAGCGTACCTTCTTTATATAAGAAATTTTAGGTTTTTGATGGACACTGCTAATTAGAAGCGAAACATTCAATTTTGTTAAATTACTTCCGGGTCTAATTTATTGATAAGTCCGGAAATAAATCAAGTAAATTAAAATGTTACGCTATGTCATATATAATTATTTTTTCTGTATTTAAGTTTTTTTTGTAAAATTTTAACTTTATTGCTAAATTTAGCATAGTAGAAATACATATTTTAAAATGTATTTTAATAAAATGTAATAATTTTTACCAGCATTTTTATTTTAAATCTAGCTTATGAGGAGGACTTAAGCTATAATATAGCTGCATATTAAGCATTCTGAAAGTGATAAGGATCATTATTGTTAATGTTGATTCTTGTTATCAAATACATTCTTGGTATAATTATATTTTTTTGCTTTCTTTACAGATTTCTAGTTACAGTGTAAGAAAAACAATCAACGGCGGTTGTCAAATGATAATGTTTAGGTATAATGTATAATAATTTATTTTAAAATTGAAATTTACAATAGACTACAACAAAAGTTAAGTAAAATTATTTAGTTTAATAAAATATTGTTATTTCTTTCAAAAAAAATAAAAAGTTATTTTTTAAAATAATTTATTTCCATTCTAGTCAATAGATAGGAATTTATTTCTTAAAAATAATATAATTTAAATGACCATTGTCTCGTCTATGGCATTCTTCAAAAGGAGCACGAAAATTTTCGATGTCTCTTCGGTAAAGAGACAGTGAGATTGCAAACATCTCTTCTCTAATCTGTATTTTTAAATAAGGCAGTGTTTCGGTTTAATGATTGTTCACAAGTTTCTTTAATAGCCCACTAAAAGGAAATTTGCTGTAGCCAAATCGGAACTTCTGGGTGGCCACGGCATGTCACCTCTCTTAAAAATCATTTTTCCCGGGAACATCTTTTAGCTACCGGGAGGGACTCGTTAGAAGCGTGGAAAGTGGCTGTGGCTGCAACCACGTGTTCCGATTGTAGCCAACAAATTACCGTAGATGAAGTACCAGAAACTCACTTAAGATTCTGAGATTACTTAGTAGAGTTGACAGTGACCGTATAGCCATGATCATATTCGAAAAAGTAGAGCTCAATGGTACCTTTACCTAAAATTGCTACCCACCCAGTTAACTTAAGCGAATAAAGAGCCTTTTATGTTTAGCTTTGAGATGTTCGCTGCGCCAGTGTCTGCGCAGAGACAAACAACGAGACGACAACTAACTGTAAATAAATTATCCGAGAGAGAGATAGCTGTTATGCTTTCTTTGTCTGTCTCCAAGGAAAGCGAATGCAGATGGCGCCCGAGGCGGATTCTCGGCATTTCTATTCTTTTCCTTGTTTCATTAAATCGAGAAAATTTTAAGTTTCGATTTAGGCCATTTTTTACATCTATATTAAGTTGAAGTATATTTATATAATAAATTGATAATGAAATATATAGTATCGAGAAAAAATCCTTCAAACTTAGCACGATTATTTTTTATTCATTTTAGGTGCCCTCTTTTTAATTCGAAAAATTTATTTAGACACTTGATGCGCCAAAATAAATCACCGATAATAAGTATTTTTAAGTTTACTTGTTCCAGTATTAAAAATTCTTTATTAATATTTATTATTGTGACGTACAAATTGCCTAAGCAAATTTTGCAAAATAAGATTAAAAAAACGCTTAAAATTATGAATTCAATAAACATGTCATTTGAAAGTTTTATTTGATACTTGCTATTTTATTTTTTTATCGATTTATTGTAAATGTAAATACAGATACTTAAACTTAATACAAATATAATAATATTGCCTAAACCGCGACTTTCAATTTTTACGATTATGATGGGAAAAAAACTACTACCACATTATTTGGTTTTCAATGAGTTTTTTACAGACAATGAAATTAAATATAAGGAAAAAAATACAGGTAGTCATAACTGATTAAATGGATCTAACAAATAATTTATTTGAGTGCACCGACGCTGCTTTTGGTTATTATTTCTGACACAGCCATTTTTTTTATAAATGAAACAGAAAAAAGTGGCATAAGTTCAAATTATGACAAATAATAATAGTAAATTAATTTACAAATTAACATTACCGAAATATCAGAAAAAACAACAATAAAAATGTAGTATATTTACAATTAAGCCAACACACGTATAATATGATAAAGCATAAGGATAATGATACTGCCCATGAATCCAACTAATTGCTGTATAATAATTTATTTTAAATGTGTTTGCGATGTAGATGAAGTGTCTTCAATGGACATGGGAACAGCATCTCTTCGGAGCTTATAGGATATTAAATCCAAATATGCCCTCTGGCAAAATGCCTACTACATATTCTTCTGTTTTTGAGAGATTCACCTGTATACTTGAATCCCAATTTTTCTTGCCAAATTCTAGATCTAGAAAAAAAAAGAAAATGCAATGAGTACCAAAAAATGTTTATTAATAATTAAAAAACTTTGAAGAAATGCAAATGCATAAATATGTAATGATTACCAATATTATTATTAATAAAATTAATAATATTTTTCAAAAGAGATAATTAATTACCTTCCTAGATAATTGTGTATCCAGTAAAATAAATAAGAATTTAAAAAAAAATATTCTAAAAATAAATGTACTTAGTTTTCTCAGGGCTTTTTGGAAACAAGAATCTTAGATCAGAGAGATTATTATCAGCTGATAACGGTTACATTGTAAATACATATTATCCTCCTGCATCAAGAGAAGAGAAATATTATAACTGTCCCCAAAATTCATTTTCGAGTGTCATATATGTATAAGCATCTTCAATTTCATTTAATTTTTTTTTCTATGTTTTGGTATAAACACTATAAACAATAAAAACGTTCATAATTTAACTTTTAAAAGGTTTGTTTAAATTGATACAAAACAGCTGATCAAAATAATTGCCTTTACCCACCAAAATTGCAGAAAAGATTCAATTAGCTGATAATAATCTGATTGATCTTAGACTTTCCGAACAGTAGTAAACCAATCTTGATTTACTTCCCAAAAGTTAAGATTAGTAATCTGATCGATCGGGTTCATCTGATCACCGTTTTCGAAAAGCCCTCTCATGTAGATATGTAAGAAAGCTTTTATTTATCATACCTCTCTATATTTGCAGGAAATGAGTGCATCTCTGAGACCTCATGCTCTTTAGCACCACAAACAAGGCACGTAATAGCTCCCATATTGGTTTTTAAAAATAGGGTGAATAGCAAAGGCTATCAGTGGTCTAGAACATAATTGAGAAATTATTCCTGCAGATTTACACTTCTTACAGAACTCCTTTACTGTTACTTTAAATTGTCTGTTAAAAAGCAAATATATACACTAATCACTAATAGAAGTCAATAATCAAAGTCAAAGTAAAAATAATTTGGGTGGAAAAATATTAAAATCGCAAATAAATCACAAAAACCCGTAAACAGCTCACTCAAACAAAACGGCCATTTACAAAAATGTATAACACTAATTCGACCGATCGGCCTCACTTTCCTGAAGCAACGTTGTCAAGTTAACATTTTTTTATTCAGGTGTACCTTCTGTCTCTTAATCTCGCGTGTGTCAAAAAAGGACCAAAAATCTGCCCAAAGCCTAAATAGAGAAACTGTAGGCATCTTGGCAGCCAGGAAAAAAGCGTTGACTGCTCCGTCTACGACGGGTTGCCCTGATGAGTGACAAAGGCATGTATATAGGAAGTTAAGTAAATCAAAAAGAGATAAAAACTATTAAGCATAGTATTTTCATTTCATATGTGCTTTCTCCATTTCAAGAAAACGGTGATCCTATTTCGGGTATCTAATGCAATGCAGGTCGTCGTAGATTTTTAATTCTTTTCATCTCTTAAAAATGACAACTTAGTTACTTTAAATGCCAAGGAAGTGATCCAGACATTCTCTTTCCTTATATTTTTACAGAGTCCCAGCCCAGATGGCTTGGCGTATGTGCTCATGTTGCCAGTGTAATATGGTACCTGGGATATGCTAGGTATCAACAGTCAACAGGCCGTTAAATATTCAACAACGGTTTTACTTACAACTGTTTTGGACGCTGCACATAGAGCAGTTGAAGAGCCGCAAGTTCTTGACTAGTATGATCTTTTTATCCCTGTTTTTAATAAATAGTATAGTTTACTTTTAAAAACATTTTAGTATTAAGTTTTTAATAGGGCTAAACAATGACCTTAGTTTAATTTAAATGAATAATACTAATTAATACATCATTGTTGTTATGAGTTACTAATAAAAATATGTTCCTTTACGAACAGTATCTAACTTGTTACTGTTTGAAGTTTACCATATTGTTTATTTTTACTTTGAAATGATTAAGGGTTACCTTAAAACCCGTTATCTGTATTTTTACTGTAGGATATTATGCATTAATTACTATTCATGTTTGTATTAAATTGCGACATTTTACGTAATACTAAGTCACTTTTTGAAACATCTGTTTACATCACCCAGTATGTTTATAGTGTAGATCGGTAAAAAAATATCTTTTTACAACAGCGCTTTCAGTATGACTGGAAAAAAATATGAATAAAACCGCCATATAGTTTTGGTTCACCCGGTATCTAAAAATGACTTTTTGGAGGGTCACGCTGTATGTATGAATGAGTTACTGCCAAGTTACAAAATTCCTGTAGGTTATAATAATAACTGACATATTATATTATATTTAGTCCGACTAGAGTGTATATTTGTTGGTTTGTTAATAAATTGTGCACCCTGTAGGACAAGACAGGTAAAAACCCTGTACACGATAAAAAAGTATTTGGTAAGAAATATATATTTTTTTTATATAAAAAATGCCTAATTTTATTAGTCCAGGGTAACAGACAGTATTTTGTAATTAATAAGATAATTATTTTTAAGAATGTTTGGCTTTATTTTATGGTATCACCCTGTATAGCTACAAGGTTGGCGCAATGAAAGAAAATGCTTATTTGGACTTCCAAAATGTTGGTGACTCAAATCCATAAGTAGTGTGCCATGTCCTTTGGGATTTGATGATAAAATTTAATCAAATTAAAAAAAAAATACAAATAGAGGATTTGCTTTTGAAAGTACGATTTTTTTTCCGTGTGCTACCAAAAAATCAACTTTTTTTGCAAATTTCAAAATATAATATCCTTACCAATGAGTAGTTTCCCTTGAGGCCAATAGCATCTGGTATATACTTGGTATGCGTTCCATGTCCCACTTTTTAGATAAACAATTTTGAAAATCCTAAAAGCGGCCTTGCCTGTCTAATAACAGAAGTCAGAGAACATTGCTTAAAAAGCGATCTTTAAACGCGACCAAAGCAGTGATGCATAAGTAAAATAAAGGAAAGTATGGTTATAATAAGGTATTTATCTATTAAAATAACTTGTAATTGTACCACTATAACCAGATTAAAGAGGATTTGAGACTTAAAGAAAACTCTTTCAAATATTAAAAAAATAATTGCAAATATTTAAAAATATTATTAAGTGAACTTTTACAAGCACTTATCAATCTAAAGGCAACAAAAAAACCATGTAAATAAATATTATTTTATCTTTGGTGCGTAGCATTGGGGTTTCTTACTTTAAACTGTATTATTAAACTAATTGTTTTCCAATTTTGATAGGCAGCCCCCGCATTCATCATGGTATTTTTTTTAGTACATTTGAATTTAATAATTTACGATAATGAAAAAAAAGGCGAGGTAAAAATTTTTACGAATAACCAATATACTATAACCAATACACTATTGCAAATAAATGAGAAGTGTAGTTTCTGAGCAATGTTGCCTATCTAATGCAAATAAAAAATATTTTAGTTCTTTTTTAATTATTTTGTGCAACAGGCATAATATGGCCAAATAACTTTTTGATAAACTAAAAAAAAATCTTTAAACAATCAATTTGTTAAACAAAAAAAAGCTTTTTACAAATGAAATTTTAATAAAGTATTAAAAAGTTAAATAAAACTACATAATTCTTCTACATAATTCTTCTAATTCTAATTACACAGGTCCATAAAAAAAGTGGTATGTGCCGGGTGCCAGACTAAGATTTTCTGTGGTATTTTTTCGCTGAATACGAATCTGAAGTCAAAATTGGGGGACAAACAGCAAAAAATCAAGAAAAGGCTTAATTTCATAAGATTTAAAACGTCAATATCTCAAGAACTTTAAAAGATGTACGAAACTTTATAGGACATAAACTATGTATTTTTACAAGACCTTTATTTTGAGTTATATAACTTTTTTGTCTGAATGCAACATTGTTTGAGTTATAATCAAAAAAATGAAACCTCAGGATTTTTTCAGGGCATACCCCTGGAACAAAAAAAATTAAAAATAATTTTTCTTTTATTTTTGAATTTTGTCTGCAAATTTTAAGTCATTTGGAATTTAAGCAAATAAAATAAATAATTTATAATAAAAAAACCTAAAAATTATAATAATTAAAAATGTTTTTCCCGATTTTGGACCGAATTTTTTGTCAAAATTACATTTTCGTTTGTATCTTCTTTATCATTTATCTTATCAAAAATGTTTACGTAACTTTTTATATAGACAATTTAGAAAACTTTATTTTTTGTTTTAGTATTTTTTTTGTATCTCTTCTCGTTTATAACGTAGTAGTCCAAACATTCCGTGGTAGCAGGTTTCTGCCGGTAAATGTACCGTATCGGTTTTTTCGGTTTTTCTCGATTTTTTGCTCTTTGACCTACAACTTTAACTTTAGATTCTCGTTCAGCGGAAAAAATATACCAGAATATCCTACTCCGACACCCAGCACACATCACAATTTTTGTGGATCTGTGTTATTTAAAATCTTTCTTGACAACGGTATATATTTATTTTTATTAAATTTATTTATTAAATTATTTACGCCTTTTACAATATTTTATTATTACTTCATTCTACTTCAGAAGGCATTTTTAACAATATTATACCTAAGGGCTCTTTTAAAAAGTAAGGGGTAAGTTAAGGGGTTAAGGTAAATTTTTTTGGACTAAATTTAAAGGATTCTATGCGTATGGGACGGGATCCGAAGCTAAGACGAACACAAGGCTTAACTTAAGGTGTTAGCATACCGTGCCGATGCGTGAATAATCCTGTGCCTTAAACAGGAGTCTCCAACAGTACCTCTGAGATATAGAGCGACCTCTCAGAGTTTATAGCCTTACTGCGCTAATGCGGGGCTCTGCCATGGTGGACTATTACTTCCCTAGCTCCAAACAGAAAGCGGACAGAACCGCTTTCATAGAAAAAAAGTCACAAGCAGACAAGGGTACGCCGACCAAAACGGGTGAATCCGTTTCGAAAGGTGCCCCTGAAGTCACAGGCGCCTATTTCACGGAAAAGGACCAATCCATCTCAAACAAGCAGGTGCTTAGGAAGGGATCCCTGAATCCAAACAAAAGGCGGACAAAACCGCTTTTGTAGGGAAAAGGGTTCCCTGGCTTTAAACAGAAAGCGGATAGAACCGTTTTTATACGAAAAAGCCGGAGATACGGCCTCAGAAAGTACATCTGGTTTCTGTAATAAGAACTTGGTAGCTACCCACGTCACTATACCGCGAGAGGAGGGCATGACGGATCTAATCGTCTGCTCGTCATACTTTCCAGGAGACAGGGACACCAGAACACAATATGTGCTCGTGTCCGGTAGCGGCACGAGTAAGGGGAAATGTAAGAACTCTCTCCCAATCTGGTATCGGATTCATTAGAAGTCCGATCTTATTGGGAGAAATATAAAAAGGTGTGAGCCACAATAGACCGAGCGGTCGCTTAAAGGGTCCTATGTAATCTTTAAATTAAATACTTTATGTACGCTTAAAATGTTTCAAAAAATATACACAGCTCATTGCTGCATTAATAGCGATTTTAAAGCAGATATTTTAGTATGATTTGTTACGAAGATTTGAGAACATTGTGTCAGTAAATTGGGTGTATATATATATATATATATATATATATATATATATATATATATATATATATATATATATATATATATATATAGATATATATATATATATATATATATATATATATATATATATATATATATATATATATATATATATATATATACATATATATATATATATATATATATATATATATATATATATATATATATATATATATATATATATATATATATATATATATATATATATATATATATATATATATATATAAACTTATACACTGACTTTGCTAAACACCACTGTCAAACATAGTATCCTAATCAAACAGTGTCAAATAATTTAAATTTAACCTTATTTATCTGGTCATATGTAAATGCAGAACTTAAGAATAATTTGGAATATTTATACTATATGATCATTTCCAGTTCAGTAAATATGGTACAAGTATATGTTAGCTAATACAAAAAATATATGTTATACTGTAAATATACTTTAAAGAAGCGTATTTTCTGTATTGTTATAACTGATTCAATAATTAAAATTGTTATTTCGAATTCTCGCCAAATGGGACCATTTTGGTCTTGGTTTCAGAATAAACGCTTATAGTCAACTGACCCTTTTAAACTTTTAAGAATTTTAAAGAAATGTATCTCTTGCAATAACTAAATCTAATAGTTGTGACAATTTAAATTGATCACTTGAGAGTGTTTGCTCATCTCTATACCCTAATATCAGGATTAAAGTTTTTTGTAATAAAATACAGGGTGTTAAAAGTATGATGCTCATCATTTTCATGGGCGATAGTGGAGCTCAAAATAAGTCGAAAAGTTTATATGACATATGTGTCAAAACTTGACAGATTTTTGTCTAAACGATGTTAAAGTCATGCACTTTGAAAGCAGTTATTTCTGTAAACCGTAACAATTGGAAACTTTTGTCTTAATCGCTTATCAGTAGATTCATTTGATAATAAAATAAATTAAATTTTAAATGTTTTAGTCTACAAATAAAAAAAAAAAATTTAACAATTGTTCTCCCAGTTAAAATTTAAAAAACAATTGGCAACAGAGCAAACTCTGTGCGTAAAGTCAGTTGTACAAAGAAGCTCACCGATCCGGCCACGACGGGGTTTTTTGGGGCGCTGATGACGAATCTAAAAACAGGTTTTTTGGGCTACCTCTGATTTTTGAGTTATGAGGCCTCCAATTGAACTAACCTCAAAATTCTCCCTTCTTGAAACTGATTACCAACAAATGGGAACATACACTGATTAGGCACTTATATATTAAACAAATACACTAAAATTTACAATAATTTATTGTCTATTTTAAGTAAAAATCATCTCAAATGAATCCACTTTTTTGTACGTTGTAAGAAGATTTATGATGTATAACTGGTTGCCTGATTCATAATTAAGTTGTCAAAATATAAAAAACTGAATTTATTTGAGGTGTTTTTTACTAAAAATATGCAATAAACTTTTGTAAATTTTAGTGTATTCGTTTAATAAATAAGTACCCAATCAGTGTATGTTCCGTTTTCCGAAGGAGGAATTTTGGAAAAATGTTCATTTTGAGGTTAGTCCACTTTGAGGCCTAAACTCAACGACCAGAGGTTGCCGGAAAAAATTGATTTTAGATTCGTGATCAGCGCCCCAAAAAACTCCTGTATGCAAAAATTCATGAAAATCGGCGTGGTGTCCGTAAAGTAAAATTTTACCCTTTAAGCAAAACAAAAAAGTGCTGTTTTAAATCAAAATAATTTGTGTTGTTAAAATGGATATTAAGCCTATTCTTGTGGTAAGTACAATTATTTTTTAATTACAAATAAAAGCCAGCAATAATTGATTGTTTTTTACTTAAATTTAATATCAAAATAAATTGGAGGAAGTAATTTTTATTATTTATATGTTAATGAACATCTCCTTAAAAAAAGTGTAAACATGCAAAAAGTCACAAAAAAACGTTCGAAGTTGAGACTCGCTTCGACCAAACAGGCGCGGTGTTGCCAACTTTTTTAAACTTTGAAAGACCATATTTCGAAAACAATGAACTTTTGACCCATATGTTCTTGGCTTTTTGACTTGTTTTGAGCTACACTATTGCCCATTAAAATCGTGAGCATCATACTTTTTACATCCTGTATACTTAATTTATTTATTTACGGTCGTCTGCGTGAGTATAAATTTTATTTTTGAACCTTATGTTTAAATCCAATCTTCTTAATTTCTTTTAGTCATACTTTGTGCTTTAAAATATTAAGTTTAAATTATTATTTTAATATTTTCCATATTTTCTAAAGACCCTGTATATTTCTTCTAAAATCAAACACCATCATCACAGTGTCGTGTTGTGCATTTAATTTTATTAAAAGTTAAATTTGAATCTATTACCAATTTTTCTGCACATAAATTACTTATTTTTAAGATAAAACTTATTTATTTTAAAAACTACCTACTTCTCTGGTGTTTGCTATGTTTTTACCCAATTACGCAGAAATGTATATTGTTTCCAAAAGATAAAAACAGATCAACATTGACCATACTATTATGAACGGTGATAAATATAAGCAGTTTGCTGTAAAATTATAATAATTATTTTGTAGAAGAGACGATTTTAACATAATAACTCTATAATAAAATAAATTATGTCAGTGGGTGTTTATAAGTCCAACAACAAACACAAAAATTAGTGTCATAAAAAAATTGGAATAAAAATAACGCTGGTGTGTAACATTAGGCGCTGCGTCGTATAAAAATTGTGGTATTTATTGGATTAAGCTGGTTGGTAAGTAAATAAATCTTTTTAAATTTAAATTTCGTATTTAAACTATTTAAAATTTCACTGCCGCTTTGTGTTGGTAAGTGATTCTTATTAACAAAATATCCTTAAAATGTGTGTAATTTAAGAGGGTGGTAAATAAAATATTTGTTCTCATTGTTATTAAATTTAAAATTTCTTTTCTAAAGTTTGGGTACATTTATTCAAAACTTTTAAAATCTAGTTTATTTAAAACTTAAAAAAAATGACCTGAAATTAAGATGTTAATAATAAAGCGTTATTTTTTTCGATTTCATTTCCTATGACCTAATATTACTGCTTTTTCTATGCAATGAACAACGTTTAATTTACAACTACCCACTTATCTTTCTTTTTTATTATTATAAAACTAGATTTTTTATTTATTTCTTACAAGTTTTTTCTGTTCTTAAAGCAACAAGCTATTATTTATTAACCTATCTCAAATAAGTGATAACACGATTTAATTTGTATCACACATTTTTCATTATGTTTGCCACTTTCTCTTTTTTTTATCTTGGGACAACCCACGATGGTTTAATGCCTAAGAATTAACGTTCCTTGGGCGCCTTTAGTGAAGTACGGGGCAGTTTATTAATACGATATTTAAAGATGTAAAGATGATTTAGAAAGGAAGAAAGAATCATTATAAGTAGAAGGTTCGAAAGACTAGACACATAAATAATGAAAGAAATTAGATGGAAAGTTCGGGGCCGATTCAGTTGAACTGTAAATGGTTGGTTGTATTACGCGAGTTAGTGACAGATAACAGTTATGATCAATGTCGAAATTTTACAAGAATGACAAAAACTTCGACTGTCTGCTTAGTTTGATAACTCCCAAAATTATTAAAATGGATACAAATTATAGAAAGTCAATATCACCAAGAGAACGTCTAGCACTGACTTTGCGTTTCTTGGCAACTGGATACTCCTACAGCAGCTTACAATATCTTTTCAGAGCCGCTAGGAGGGATATATTATTTGCTTATTCTTCGGATCAGAAGCCGTCGAAATACCTAAAAAAAGCGAAAGGCCCGTGCTTTCTTGGATGGGGTCATTAATAAGGCGAACGGCTCTTTTTCGAAAAACATCAAAAATGCTAAGAATTGAGACGCCATTATCTCGACATGAAAATAATATTCAATATAAGGTCTGATTTGGGTTATATGCAGAATACACAGATTAAAAGAAGAAAAAAATACTTTCTGGCTCAAAAGAGACATCCGAGCTTTTTTGAAGCTGCTGTGGTTATTTGCTTGTATCAATAACGTATGTAAGGTTAAATTATTTTTTTTTCTGCAGAACTTAGACTCTTATAAGTAAAGGATAAGTATTGTGGACTTTTTTCTGCGACACCGAACATAATTGTATTTCTAAGGCATAAAAAATAAAATATTTATTGCCCCAATTTAAAATTAATTAAAGGATCTGTAAAATAGACATTTGCATTAACCTGCATTTGCTTTTAATAAAAAGACAAGCCTAAGAAACTAAATTCTATATTAAAGGTTAATCGTTAATAATTAAAAAATCCTTATTGGATAATCGCCAAAAATTATGATCTTTATGTTCTTCTAGGCTGAACAAGCCTCATCTCGAAGTATATAAAGATAGGTATTTTTGGCGAGTACTCATCATAAACTTTTTATTACATAAATCCGCCAGAACAATATGGAAAACATCTACAGTACTTTTAATATAAAGTAGAAATAATGGTGCCAATACTTGGGGTGTACCAGCGTTTATTTGGTAAAAACTAGAAGGGTACAATAACTGATATACGTCTAGAAAACTAAAAAGCAAAGAACAACATTCAAGGAGAAGACTGTAAGATAAAGTTTAACTAGGCTTACATATATAAAGAGCGATGATCCCAACAACAAATAACTTAAAGTACTTATTCCAGTTATGTCAAACAATAGGAAGAAGACCAGCTGTGGACCTTTTATGACGAAAAGCGTACTGTCTGTCATGTATAACTTTGCGCTTATCAAATAATTTAAAATTTGGGAATTAAAGAGTTTTTCCATTGGCTTGCAAGCAACTAAAAAATATAAGGGTCTATAATTAAAAGGGAAAGTTTAAGATCCATTTTTAGGGATATGATGGATGCACATGAGCTGCTGAGAGTTAAGATAGGTGCAAGTGCAGAAGGATATTATTTTAAGATAACTGCTGTTATGCCATCAGGCCGGAGTTTCTCTTGTATTAGAAAAAAAAAAAAGGATACGCATGATCTGCTTGACCCTAAATACGATTTTGAACATTTCTTGAAAAAGAAAGAAACTGGTAAAATACGTAGATACCAAGGTAGGATAAGGACAGAATTAGCAGCAAATTGTATAAAAAGAAGTTTGGCTTGTTCTTTAAGGAAATCATTTAGTTTTATCTTGGAAGGTAATAGATAGAAAAAAAATTGGTTGTAACTGATGTTTTTCCATGCCAGCTTGTCGATTTTCAGGACTGGGATTTTGTAAAAACCCTTTATTTGTCAGAGGATTTGGAAAATGTGATGAAGCAGGCGATAATAAGATTGGTGGTGGACAGTTTTTGTGGATCCTAAACATTTTTTATTATAAACATTAAAATCACCAAGAATGATTTAGTTGGCTAAGGAAAATCGAGAAATATTATTTTTATTTAAACTTTACTGAAACGAAGTCAAAAAACTCGATGCTGAAGTTGTTAGATGGAACCGGTATATACAGCAGATAGATTTTTGTCAAAGCCAAAGTATGTCGGGCTGTCTGATTCCAAATAAGAAACTCTAGCACATGCCAAATTGATGCGAATATTTCTATATACACCGCCATGAGGACCAAAAGATGAAAAAAGTTTGTACTCTGGACGATAGTTTAGGAAGATTTGAACCTGATTTAAGTTTTGGTTAGAAAGAGTAAGCAGGGTTTAGGTAAATTAGCATAATGGTGAACGAAAATTAAATTAGAATAGAGCTTACAAATATTTGTTAATAATATTTTTAACGGGGAAAACCCAGGAGCTCTCCTTACTCAGATATCCGACTAAAGGGGTATTTTACACTCATGTGTACTAATATCATTTCTTTTCCAATTTTATAATAAAGAAAGGAAAAGTATTTTATGTACCCAGAACTTAAAATGTCTATTAAGACGTTAACAAGTTCTTTAAAGGGCATGGAAAAAGCTGCTCTACCACCAAGAAGGAAACTACTGTTTATAGGCAATTCGTTTTTTTTTCAGCCACCATGCTAATTGTCAGAGAGCATCTAAACTGATATATAAACCACGTTTAAGATTTTGAACTTATTTCTCGGTTGGGCTGATTAGTGTGCTTTAATATTTTGAGGGGTAAAGATGCTAAATGTATACTAATAATACATGCACTTTCATCCCCATGCGTTTTTTAATTATAATAATAGGTTTTATTTCATACTGTACCTTAATATACTACTTTACATTGTCAGTTCAGGTCCGAAAAATGATACATTACATCACTAGGCCGGTAAAGTAACTTTACCGGAGTGAAACTGAAATTTAGTATTTTTACTTACACAGGGTTAATTCTGAACAATTTCTATTACGCAAATTACAACAAAATTACTTATAAAAATTAACGGTAATACTGCAGTTTGAATTATTTAAAAAAATTACAGGGGCAGGTACATCTTCTGATTTACTACTACCAACTAATTTAAATATAACTACAACAACAACATATATTATTGAAGCTACGTTTACCTTAATTACCCTATTTTGACAATACTGACACCTTCATATTATCTGAATATTCACACTTTTAACTTATCAAAAAAACAAAACAGTATGAAATAAAACGTTGTGCGATATAGGGCCATAAAATGTCATTAAAGTACTCGTCTAGAAATTCCGTATTCGGCTCCTCCGTCGCCTGGTCCGTAAAAATCTAGACTTGTACTTTAATAGACCATTTCCCGGCCTTGTAAAGTAAATTACTATTTTTAGGTTGAGCCTTGCCTTTAAGTACGTATGCCATTGATATGTACACGAACATCCACGAATTTTTATTACACATACCGCTGTAAGAGCATTAAGCGTTTTAAAAAATATCTTTATTATTACCACTTATTACATCGTAGCAAGATATTTAAGTGTGCGTACCAAGGTATTTTCATCTGATTTATAGTAGTCCGGGAGGCCACCGCAAAAAAGCTGGCCAATAAGAGATACGCATAAAATATTTTTTTTATATTACTATAAACTATATTGAATTTAAAGCCGCACTGGTGCCTCGGCTCAGCGGGTTCAAATTGCATTTTCTTCCCTTGAAAAAATCGTTTAAAATATTTTTTTAATATAACTCGGAAACTTTTAACTTTAGGAAAAAAATGTATATAATTAAAATTATTGGTCTAATGAAACTACTCAATTTTTGTTTTATAAAACTTCTAGTAGCTCTTTTAGTTTTTGAGGTATTTGCGTTTTTATTTTAAATTTAAAACGAGATATTCTTTTTAATAGGCTCTACGATAAAGGGTCCACACACATTTATAATAAAATGGGCAATAAAGAAGATATAAGCAAAAACTGATTTTGGCCAAAATTTTCGCTAGTAATAATATTTGTTTGGTACAAGTAAGTATACCAACTCCGATCCATCTAAAAATTGATTTAAAATGTTCTATTCATTCAATAAAACAAACTACTACACATGATAACACTAACTAAAAGGTTATTTAAACTCTTATTTTATTAATAAAGTGCCTCCTCTATCTTATTTAGCGTCAAACTTTGAAAACATTTCTCCTATGTAGCTATCTACTTCTTCTAGACTTAATGCCTATTTATTCAAATTATTGTGTTTACCTATTTATTTACTTCTTTAAAATATAATCAAATTAAAGTTTAAACAATAATTCAACTTAAAAAAATATGTGCTATGTCTATGTGGGTGCTATATACTTAGCAAAACGCCTTTCCACAACATTTCTCTATGTCCGTTGTAGCTACTATTTGTATTATTTGACTGTAAACCTAGAAGAAAGAAGTAGATAACTTGATAAAAGTAATGTTTAAAAAATTTAACGCTAAAAAAAATAATGTTAAAAATATGATTAAGATCCAGATCATTCTGAACGAGCAACTCTCCCCATAAATTATTAATATTAATATTTAAATCAAGAATTAAAATATTTAAAGAATAAGCCATACACAAAGTAGCATAGGAGATCGAGAAATGTTATGCGTCCTGCCAGTTATATAACACGCAGATGAAGGATTCATTTATTATTATTTTTTAAAATAATATAGAGATTAAATTTTCTTTTTAGTTAAAGTTTTAGGTGGATCGAAATGGGTACAGTCATTGGACCAAAAAAAATTAAATAAAATATCCGTACCACCATGGTATTCCCCACTGCCTTGAGGCATATGTATATAAGTTTGTTTTATTCAATGAATATAATTTTTGGATTAATTTTTAGATGGATCGTAGTCGGTGTACTTGTACCAAAAAAATATTGTTATTAGCGAAATTTATGGCCAAAATCACTTTTATGCTTATATTTCGGTTAGCACTTATTTATTTAAAAATGTGTATAATATTTTTTTATACATAAAGATTTTTTACCCGCTGAGCTAAGGCACCAGTGCGGCTTTAAATTGACTCTAGTTCTGAGTAATATAAAAAAAAATATTTCATGCGGTGGCCTCACGGACTAAAACTTTACAGCGTATCACCTCGGGTATCACGGTGTATACGTTGTTGTCTGTGTTGCACAGTGGGTAGACCAGTTCTTTACAGTATCATGTATTAAGTCATGTATATCAAAGCAGAACTAAAAATGAGACAAAATAATAAAAAATATTTAATCATAAATGTTGTAGTAAATATTGTAATAGGACAGTTTATTTTTATTTGGGTCTTAATGTTTTGTAAAACAAAAAATAATACCTACAATTTACGTTCTTTTTAATTATAACGTGATGCCGTGACCACTACTACTAAAATAATGCTAATAACGTAATTATAAGTAGCTTTTTAAACATTTTTTTTATGACAAGTTATTTAAGCTGTGTGTATCAAGAAATATAACAAATAAAGTTGTTTTGTGAAAACTTTATTTCAAATTAAAATCCAAATAGAACGCTTTCGGTAATTCAATCACCAATTCGCTAGACAAAAAAGTTCGGCAATGGAGCATGGATATGTTAAAACAATATAACATTAAACATTCTACAACACAAATTAATTAGAATACGTTATTTTCAATTAAAGAAAGGGCGACAGTAGCACTTATAAGAACAAAACCAATATGACATCATTTTTCTGTTTGTTTTATTTGGGTTACTCGCCTTTTTACTTTTTTGGAAAATGGGACCCTCTTGTCAGGTCCGGGTATGCGAGCTGACCCTGGCCAGCCTATGGACCCCTATGAACTTAGAGATCGTACCTTCAACTAAAGAAAGAAGACAAAACAAAAAACCAAAAATCACATATATTAAACTACGTTTGGTGAAATCGGCCACGTTTAAATTGAAACTAAAAAATTAAACTTTAAGAATTTTAGGTTGAAACTGAAACTGATGCTTTTAACTTAAGATTTGTCATATGACAAAACGTCATTAAGTTACGATTGTTGCCAAATTAGTTATTAGCATTTCGTAACTTTTGTTTTGGTTTTTTTTTTGAATGTGCAGCCTTATGAAAGAGTCATTTCAAAAAAAAGAAGTCCGCACAAAATGATTTATCTTTCTGATGATACGAGAAACTAAACAGTCAAGATTGAATTTTCGATCGGATTCAAGATTTTTTAGTTGACATTGTTAGTGAAAAATGATATTTAAAATAGTTTAATGATAAAATGTTTTACAAAAAATATTTTTCAATTTTAGTATCCACCAAGATGTCATCAGAAACAAATGAAACCATTAACGGAAGCCTCATAAAAAACATGGACGATGTGTTTATAGATGATGATGACGATTTTTACTCCGAGTCAAGAGTTTTAGAACGACAAATATTGGGTTATATTTATTTTTTCTTGGAGCTTTTAAACTAATATTTTGTGTTCTAGCTTTTGCCAGCGATATATATTTAATAGTAATTATAAGTAAATACAAAAACCTTCAAAATAGAATTAATAAGTTCATACTACAGTACGCAATTTTTAATTTGTTATATTTAGTTCTTGCAAATATATTATTGCTTATATTTGAGTTAAGCCACCATAATTACAATTTCTGTTTTGTTCATAATGTAGATCATTTATTAGCTACTTTAAGTTTTTATATTTTAACATTTATGGCTGTTGACTGGTACGTTCTAAATTATCATTTCAATATATATGAGCAATATCCAAGACTCTTTAGATATGGAGCATATATTGTATCGTTATTTGCCATTTCCAAATGGATTGTAACTGCTTCCGTGTGTTTTGTAGATTTTCACGATGCATTTTTTATACGATTTTGCTTTGAAGAAGCGTCACTAACTTTGTGTTTGATTATTGTTATTTGTATAACAATACTAAAGCACAAAAAAGTGTCTGTGGAAGCTTATAAGACTGAATATGCACTAACTATTTCGAGAACCGTACTACTACTGTCATTGCCTACGTATATTGTTAGCCTTATTTTAGAGCTCATGGATCAAGGATCATTTAAAGTAAGATATATGCGAATTATGTATATGTTACAAACAGCTGCTGAACTACTTCTATTAGGAGCTCCTATTGTAGTAGTGTATCTATTAGCAAAAACAAATAAGCATTTTAAAATGGCACACCTTAAATGTTGTAAAAAAAGGGTTAGAGACTATAATGACGATAATTTAGATGTAGAATCTGTGAATGAAGTTGAAGCTTCTAATGTTACATTTGATAAGGATACTGAGGTTATAAACTTTTAAAAGCACCTTCCTATTTTTTTATTTTTTGTTTCTGGCTTTTGTGAATTTAACTAAGACAACTGTATATGAAAAAATGGTTATAAATAACTTTTGGCACAAATTTAAAATATATAAAATATATATAGTGAATGGATAAATATAACTTGTACGTATTGTCTTACATTTTTATATTAAAAAATTTGTTTGACAAGGTTTTGCTTTTATTGTTGCCAGCGGGATAGTAAAATAGGTTTCTGCTTAACAAATAATATTTATGTTAGACACTTACATCCTAACGCGCATATTTTAAAAGGTTTGAATATCATAGAGATAAAGTCACAAAACTAATGCAGGAAAATTAAGATTTTTAGAATTTTTTGAATATAACTTCCAACATGTGATTTTATAATAATTTTTTTTGTAGTAGTTCTTGGGATATTCTGTTTTAATCACTAAAATTTGCATATTATTTGACACGATATTCGTGTTTTTATTTAAAGCATTCTTATTATAACTATTTGAATTCACCCACATTTTTATTTTTTTTTATTTACGACCCAAGGCTAGGGACACACGAGCGTTTATTTAACGCGCGCTATGACCCCCACGTTGATTATAACGCTCTCTGTAACCAATGTAGTTTGAAAAACGCACTTTATGGGTCGTTTTGTAACCTTGCTTTGAGGTTTTTGAAAGGAAAACGCATAAAAAAGAAAATGGTGGGTGCATTCAATTAATATTAACTCTCGTGTTTTGATTATTTATTCTAGATCGATTATGGTTAAAATATTCAAAAATTAAATAAAATACAAAATGTCATTTTAAAAACCCCTACTTTTAAATGCCCTACTTTTGCAAAATATCCTGTATTATGTCCGATATTTTTAAAAGTATATGCAATACAGATTTAACATAAATGATATTAATTAATCAAAAACTTACTAAAGTCTAATATTAGGGTACGTTTTCCAATAACGGACACAAGGAAAAATAATTAAAATATAATGTTATTAATAGACTTCTACCGATTAATTTCAATTGTTTATTACTATAACAGACAAAAGTAAAATTCCGAAAAGTTTGAGATTACAATTATATTAACCTTGTTTTTTTTTGCACAAATTAGATACAGTGGTCTTTGTTCAAGTAATTAGGATAAAAGCATGTTTTTGTTTCTTTTTTTATTAAAAGACTGAACTAATTAATAATTACTTAATAAATATTGTTTTTTTGTTTAAATAAATGGTTAACCAAATAGTGTGT
The DNA here is from genome assembly GCA_019359885.1 of Listronotus oregonensis. Lineage (NCBI taxonomy): Eukaryota > Metazoa > Arthropoda > Insecta > Coleoptera > Curculionidae > Listronotus > Listronotus oregonensis. Next base: position 65,762 of record JAHBCN010000516.1, read on the forward strand.
TGTGTTATTTTCCGTCACTTTTTAACTCAAAACATTTTGTTTTTCGTTTATTTTTTATTATTTAGTATATCTAAAAGAAAACACAAAATAATAAATTAATAGTAGCTGTTAGAAAAGCCCTGTATACAAAAATATTAGTTGTTTTTTTTTACATACCGTATAGTTAGTATCAGAAGGGTTCGCCATGTATAGTTAGTGGCCTAATTGTGGGTGCCTGTTAGTAAATAGGTCTGTTTGTTATTCAAAATATTTTACATTATGTCAATGATCGATATACATACGATATACAACTATAGACGATTTCGCCCGTTTTGGTAGGTAACTTTGGTTGGTCAGAAAAGGTGATGGGATAATTAATTAAAAATAATCGATAATCCGATTATTGAAATAACCGCTATCATGAGTTATTCAGATTTAATTTTTTTTTATCTAAATTTTATTTTTCGCATATTAAATTAAATCTGAATAATGCTGATAGTGGTTTTTTCAATAATCGATTATCTTAATTTTAATTGAATTATCCCATCACTCTCGACTCAAACAAGCTTACCAAAAGAATACAAATCTTTATCTTACTTTTTGGTTCCCATTTAGGCTTAAAATACACTTTCGATAAGAGCGCTGATGTAAAAAAAGTGTAAAATAGTGTACACACAAACAGATCTATTATAAGTTTCTATGAAAGTTGCAAGCATTGTTACCGTATTTACTTGATTTATTCAAAAAGACTTTATTAAAATAGTAATGTTTAGCTGCCATTATTTAATATTAAGCGACATCACTTGACAAATTTGGTTAAGAAAACAGTTTTAGTAATCTTTTATAATTCTTAAAACCTTTAAACATATACCTGCTAGAGGCAGCCTCGCCGATCGACCGTGCAAACAAGCTTACGAAAAAGAAAGTGACAGTAAGTCTCTCTCTTCCTCTCCTTCTCCTCCTCTCTCTCTCTCTCTCTCTCTCTCTCTCTGACTCTCTCTTTCTCGGGAAGCATGTAAAAATGCCACTACTACCATAGTATTAATTTGATGACTATCAAAAGCTAGTTTGGTAAAAAGTGCAACTTGTCTGACCTGGTCATAAGCTTTGGGTAGGTCAAGAGCTACGATCTGAGATTTTCAAAGAACTTAAGAAGCTTGCTTTAGTTATGTGAAACAGATTTGCCGTGTGCCAGTCCTCGAACCATCAAAACAGGTGAAGAAAACAACAATATACAGATGAAAACAATATCTAAATTGTTGGCATGCGTCACCTGGTCAAAAACATACGAAGACAACGCCAGGTGAGCCGTCTAAGAAATAAATGCTGAGGTTCCCCTCTTTTGGGGTGTATTAAGTTAAAACAAGTAGTATGACCTTTGACAGGCCAGTGCCATGTCACAACATGAAGGGTTTGCGGGAAATAGAAGAGCCTCACACTTTATATACGACTGCATTTCACCGGCGTACAAAAGTCATAATACTGTTCGGACGTATACAGAGCGGAATCCTTCTTTCGCATGAAGATCTTGATGGAAATCTAGTAGACGTAAAAAAGAAAGCAGACTTTTATAAGAAGGAAGAGGAGCACAATAAGCCAATAGAGTGCAGTGTAAATATGGACAACCTTTTTAAACCAACCAACCAACCAACTAACCAAATACAGAATATGGTTTGGTAAGAAGTTTACCTTCGTTTTAAAAGAAACACACTTTTTGTTTTTAAAGGTTTAGATTGGAAAAAAATAGTATAAAAGATTTTACTGGTGATTTTGTCCGAAACACTGAAAACGGGCTATTTTATATTTAAAATATAGTTTTGTGTCTAATAAATCCTTATCCTTAATATAAATTATAATTAATATAATTAATATAAATAAATATAGACAATTTTTTGTTCTTATATTATATTAAGTAAATGTCGAATTTATACAAATAAAATTAAAATTTCATTACTTTATGAGGGTACCAAGAAAAGGTTGAGTAAAGAGCAGTGATTATTATATCGTTTATCATTTAATGTTGTACCTTTATATTTTATTTGGTTTACTTTAAAACTCATTTTAAGTTTGTAAATAAATCAAACAAAATATAATAATATGCTATTACATAACCAATCAGAAATTTTTAAGTTTTCTCTATTAATTTTTTTTTGCTGTAAAATCCTAACTAATCATTTAAAATTTAACACTGCAGGGTTACGGATCTAAAATTGTATAAATAATAAAATACCGTAATATAATAACATACCTTAAATAAAATGTAGTGATTTTAGGTTCCTTTGTATCTTCTATATAGTATAGCAAAACGCATAAAATGTTAAATTATCTAAAGACCTAAAAAAAATATTTCTTTATTTGAACTTAAAATCCATTAATTTAAAGCGAAAGTATAAAGGTTATTTTTTTTATCTTTTTGACATATCACAAAGGCTTATATGATGCCTAAGTATGGTACATTCCACAATAATTCGTTGATTTCTCGTCCGCAATAAAATTTTTTTGACAACCCTCAGTGGAAAACCCAACCTTAAATAAGTTGCCTGACAAATATCTATTGTGTAGGCCTCATACCTTTTGAAAGAGTACAGGTTCTGATTACCTACTAATATCAATAGTTTAGGTTAGCTCTTTTGGATGCTCAATACACACACGAAAATACGTTAACAAACTCCAAACGACTGATGAACTAAGACGAAAAGACTCTGCTTTATATTGAACACCTGCAATTTGCCTTTAACCTACATAATATACCAAAAAAGTCGGTACAATAATAAATAAAGTAAATTTTAAGTCAGGACCTACAGGTGGGTACTCTAAGTTTATGGAGTTTTAAGACTAACAGTAGCAGGTAAAACGAGAAATCAACGAATTATTGTGGAACGTACTGTACCAGAATTCTTCTGATGATTAATTTGCAATAACGGCACACTTGCCTATGGCATGGCCGTTATTGCAATATGCATTATTAAAATATGAATTTAAATTGTTCTCTAAAACATTCTTTCAAAAGCACTTTAATAAAAAAAATTTCTAGAATTGCCAAAATATTTTAAACAAAGATTTAAATTATTTTAATTATTATTTAATTTACTTTAAATTTTTTTATAGATTGTTTGATTTATCCCACTTTTCTCATACACTGCGTAATTTCTATAAAATGCTTAAAAATGTTTTAAAATGGCACCCTTGTTATTTTTTAGTTTTGCACAAATATTTTATTTCCAATGTTAATATTAGTTCTTTCAAATCAGTAAGAAAATATAAAGATTATTGGTTGTTGATACAGTAATAATAGCTTAAGCATTATATGCATTTTCTTTTAGCAAGTGAAAACGTGTTGTATATGTTACAGAAACTATCCGATTTCAGGCCATTTCAGTTAGTGATGGGCAAAGCAAGACCAAGACCAAGACCGGGCTAGTCTTGGTCTTGGTCTTGGTCTTGCAAGTCTGGTCTTGGTCTTGGTCTTGCAAGCTAAAGGAAGGTCTTGTTCTTGGTCTTGGTCTTGCACCACCCGGCCTTGGTCTTGGTCTTGGTCTTGCTGCAAGAGTCTTGCTAGTCTTGCTTTTTTTTTTGTAGTAATAATTTAAAGTAAGTTATCTTGAATAAAATATATTTTTTTAATACGTAAAATAAATAAAGATGGCGGCTATATTTTTTGCATTAAAATTTTAAAATATACCGATTTTAAGCTTACACGTACATTTAAATAATTTGATTAAAAAGCATATTTTATATTTAGGAATTTATTTATTTATAGTGCTTCATTTGTAGTTGAATTAAGACACAACTACTTTTATACATTTAGTGGCACATAGAAACATTTTAGTGATAAAATTATTTAAATTTTCTTAAAAGAAGCATATAAAATTAAAACAAATCTGTGTGCTGTGTGGACAGAAAAAAAATTTTTAATATCAACCGTATGTGAAATTTCCGTGAAAATAATTCTAATATTTTCAGGAAAATAATTTTAATTAAAAAAAAAGAAACCTATTACTTATTAAATAAATTCTCTTTTTTGCATATATCAAATTTTGATATATTTATATATATATATATATATATATATATATATATATATATATATATATATATATATATATATATATATATATATATATATATATATATATATATATATATATATATATATATATATATATATATATATATATATTTTTGTTATTTTGTTTAAAAACAAAAGTTATTTAATGCTTCTTAAATACTTAATTATGAAGTAAAATCGCTTATGCATTTTGTCAATTACTTTCGTTGTAAAAAATAATGAAATAAACACAAAAAAACTTATTCTTTCGTAACTAAATTTTTCTGACACGACTAACGCCATTAATGCCGGCAGAAGTGTTGCCATTTATGGATTAGATCTTACTCTTAGGGAGTATGTTTTAAATCCACTCCAACGCCATCTATGTAGAAATACAGTAACAAACGCAAAAAAATACTTAATAATATAAAATTTTTAAACCATTTTTGTATTGATATACAGTGTGTCCAAGAATATGTGGACAATCTCTCGGAATCTAACAGAAATTTTAAAAATATTATGACAAGTTTCAATAAACTTCTTCCTACAAGCCTTCCCTACGGAGATACAGGTACATAAAGGCCGACTCTGGAAATCGTTTTTTTATTAAATAACTCTGAAAATACTAGTCGTATTTTAATGTTTTTTTAATATGATGGTTAATAGATAAGTCTTCATTTTGGTGTACCTAATATTTTTTATTTGCCAATTTAGGCAGATCAAATTCTGTACGAACGCCACTGGTGGAAATAACAAACATGTGGTATACTGAAAAATGCTTTTTGATACGTCGTACATGTATGCCAAATTTCATTAAAATATCTAAAGGGGTATTACAGATATAAATAATAAATGATTTATTTTTGAAAATTTTACCACCCTGTATCTCAAAAGTTAAGACGTTTTGTCCTTGTACGTTCATATAAATTTTTCTTCTTAAAATGGACCCAAAAATTGCTTTCCTAAATATTGACGTACAATTAGAATGTACAAAAATTACCAACCATGATATTTTATTTTTCTTAAACAGTTAATTTTATCGATGTCAATTAGGAATACCTTTTTTTTTAGTTTAAGGTTAAAGCTATCCAAAAATAATATTGTTGAGCCTTTATCATATAGGGTGTTAAAAAAATTGCTATTATTGTGTCAGAGCTAGTCCGTCCCTGGCAAACTAAATAAGCCAAATATGATTTATTGGGTTCATTTTAAGAAGACTTATATACCTACTCTTCATCATATTAAAAAAATATTAAATTACGCCCAGTGTTTTAAAAGTTATTTAAATAAAAACGATTTCTAGGGGCGTCCGTTATGTACCTGTATCTCCCTACGGAAGGGTCATAGGAAAAAAGTTTATGGAAACTTGTCATAATGTTTTTAGGTTTTCTATTAGATTCCGAAAGATTGCCCACATATGCTGGGACACCCTGTATATCATAAAAAATCATTTGATATATATCGGATATATATCATGATATATATCCATTGATATATATCCTCCAATCCTGTTTTTTGGCAGTTCTTGACACATTTTTTGTCATGTCTGTATAAAATACCTTCTATTATATTAAATAAAAAAATTAAACATTATAATATTAAAAAAAAAAGTCGCAGAAGTGCAAGAGTCTTGCAGGTCAGTCTTGGTCTTGCGTAGTCTTGCACTCTTCGGTCTTGGTCTTGGTCTTGCATACCCCGGTCTTGGTCTTGGTCTTGCAAGCGGAAAGGCGGTCTTGGTCTCGGTCTCGGTCTTGGTCTTGCTGCAAGACCAAGACCAAGACCGCAAGTCCAAGACCGGTATCGCTCATCACTAATTTCAGTTTGAGCTAGGACATACTAAAACTTTCTATCGTTGTTAGGAATTTTGCATATTTCCTAGGGATACTAGTATTACCTGATAAATTTCAGAACAAACTAGAATTACCTGATTGGTGTTGGAAAATATCCGATTTAAATTGTTTTACTAAAAAAATATGCATCCAGAAGACCTGAAATTTCGACCTGTTTCGTATAAATAATTTTAAGAATAAAAGTAAATTGGTATTAAAAAATAATTAATAAATATTATTTGTAGTGTGTATCATTGGTTATTCCTGCTTACTTTCCACTTTAACTGTACCATATTTAATGGTTTCAAAAAGTATGGCTACACAATTGAGAAACTACAATATAATGACTGACCAATTAAACTTCTGGAATCAAATTATTTCAACGAAATATTTTAAATTGTATATTTTCTAACACTAGTCACGCCATCCTAGTTTATCCTAAAACCTATCAGGCAATACTAGAATATCCTAGGAAATATGCAAAGTTCCTAAAAACGATAGGAACTGTCCTAGGCCAAACTAGAATGGCATGAAATCTACATTTTCTGTAAAACATAAATGTAGTCCAAGAAACAAACCATTTGCCCAGCCATTTTTTCAAAATACATTCAATAACTTGAAATTTTGATAGTAGGGAGGGAGTAGTCCAAGGATCAAAATCCATATCATGCCGAAGGGCGCCTTTGCCTTGGGGATGGTTTCCAAGCCATCTCGGGGAGGAATTTTTTTTATATTTTGACCACAGTAATCGATAGAAAAATTATTTCTTGACAAAAAATGTTCTATGCATTTTTTTAATGCATTATTTTCGAGTTATTCGCGATCGAAAATCGGAATTTCTCGTCGATAAAATCAATGTTTTTAATCGTTTTTTGCAAATAACGCGATAAGTATGCATTTTATCAAAAAAAAATGTAAATAACAAAATTCTAGCCTTTAAAAAAACAAATAAAATGTTTTTTTTTTGTAATTGCTGTAGAAACAATACAAACCAAGTTGTGGTTTGTTAAAGGTTAGCTGTTGTTCTTCAAACACAAAATTTCAGAGTTTTAAAGGCAAATACGTACTTTTCGAGAAAATCTACGTACTTTTCGAGAAAATCTAATAATTTAACTTTTTTAAAGCATTTTAAAAACAGGTATGTTTCATAAAAATTAAGTGAGTTATGATCAAAATAAAGTTAGACCAAAATTTTTTGAGCGCAAAAATCTTCAAAATAATCCCCTAATTACCACCCTAATTAAAATGAGTCCCTTTTGTAAATCTCTTTATCTTTGCATCATAAATATATTCTAAAATTTTAACTATTTTATTTGCTTAAAAAAAAATATGGATGTGCATGTGAAAATTAAACTTTAGAATTTTAATAAAAAATTACATTTTTTCAAAATAACTCGAAAACTAAGGGAAATACGTATCAAATTGTAGCTTTTGACGAGCACTACCTTCTTTCAGCCCTTTAACCTCACCCCTTTAAAAAGTAAGGGTTTTAATTAGTTTTAATATATAGGACCTTATAGCTCTTGAAAAAAACCAATAAAATGGTGATTTAAAATTTTTTTATTACAAAACTGAAGGAGTTATGCTTAAATAACCAATTTTTTGGAGCATCCCAAAAGCCCAAATCGGAGCATGACGTAGTGTTTACCCCTAAAAAATAAAAAGCGACCTTCAGCATATATAGACCGGTCTAATAAAACAGCTGATTACGGTAAACAAACTTGTTGGAGGACAAACAACCCGCTTAGCAATTTGACCTGTTTTATAGTGATTTTTTCGGATTTCAAGTAGTTGTGGTTAGTAGCAATTTGACCTGCCTGTATATTGTCCTGTTTTATAGTGATTTTTTCGGATTTCAAGTAGTTTAAAGTGACTTTTTAAGTATGTATATTTATATTATTTGGGAGTCCTAGTAATGGTACTTATAGATAATCAATCATACAAGCTGAAAATGCGGATGCCGCAAATCGATACAGACAAAAGCTCTCCGGAATTGATTTTATGGATCCATTTTGTTTAAAAGAGTCGGATTTTAGTATGAATCCTGCTGACTTTCCCCCTGTTACTCAAATGGATATTGTCTGCTATTTAGTGCTTACAACAAGCCATTACACACAACAACAAATGAAAACCATTTGTGTTTTAAGTTTCTGCAGATAGTGTGAAGTTTTTGGATGCAAAAATTATTAAAGACAACAAGGTGCTTTTAATAAAATTAAAACCACTGTACCCACCATGTTAAATTAAAATTGAATTTAAATAAATATTACTTTGTAGAACATACAGTATGAACTGTGTCGAATTTGGTTACCCAGTGTTTCGGATGTGTGGTCTCGTCACTTGTTTCAACTTACATATTTAAGTGGTGTAAGTTTTTAAATTAAATGATTTTTTACTATTCTTTATTTAGGTTTTTTGCTTGTAATGGAGCACCTTGTATCTGATTATTAAGTTTTGTTTATAGGTGGGAGTAAAGTTTTAAATAAAAAACTGAAATATAATTGAAATGTATATAATGTTAATAGGTATTTAGATTATAAAGTAGAGCTTTATCAGGTGAATATTTCATGGCCTAGTAGCTTATGAATAAGTCTATAAAGTAATAAGAACACTAAAGATAATATACTAATTTCATACAAAACTTTATGTTTTATTGCTTCTAAGTGGTATTGAAGAATTTAATTTTGTGTTTATTTGATTCTTAAAAGCCTGTAAGTATAACAGACTTGACCATTACATCAGTAATGACACCAAGTGCAATGTCATGTTATCTGTTGGTGGCATTTTGATGTAATGATCGCTGCAAATAGTATACTTTATTCTAGTACACTTTTCTGTTCTCGTACAATAAAGTAGTACTAAATTGTAGTACCTACCATATAATAAAGTAACCCTTTATATTCCCTAGGTAGGTAAGTAGGTTTAAAGTGAGTGGACTTTTTGCGCCCTCCACTGCGACCGCTCGGTCTATTGTGGCTCACACACTTTTATATTTCTCCCAATGGGATCAGACTTACTTACATCTCCTCTTACTCATGTAGCTACCGGACACGAGCACAATATGTGTTCTGGTGTCCCTGTCTCCTGGAAAGTATGACGAGCAGACGATTAGATCCGTCATGCCCTCCTCTGCCGGTCTAGTGACATGGGTAGCTACCAGGTCCTTGTTACAGGAACCAGATGTTTCTTCTGAGGCCGTATCTTTGGCCTTTCCCTATGAAAACGGTCCTATCTGCTTTTTGTTTAAAGAACATATATAATAGACCATTTATTATTAAGCACTTAAAAAGTCAAACATAAATTTTTAATGTACCTTTATACTTTTAATTTGCAGATGCAAAGCAATATTTATGATTGTTCATTTTTGTCGTAATATTTATTACTACCCCAGTTACAAATTATTAAAATAGTATTAAACAGACTGTTTATAGATCCCTTAAAGCATCATTCTTATTTAAAATAGAAGGAATCCTGTAAAAACCCACTCTATTCCTGTCTCCTCTATTAGCACAGTTTATTACACAACAAAATGAAGGCATTATAATTATTAACTTCATAAAAATCCTTAAAAATGCACATTCGCTTATAAAAATGTAAACCTGTCCTTCAAGAGAATGAAATCAGCTGTTGTTGACAGTTTGTTAGACTGCCTTATTCATAACAGGGGTTGGTTCTTAAGGGCCAAAAATTTCAAATAATGTTTCAAATTAACAAAATACTACTTTTTTAACTTATTTGATTCAAACTTTACTCAACTTAAGCTTTAAAGTATAGTTTTATAGGTTTTAGCCATAAATGGTAGTTTTCACCCCTAAAAAATAAAGAGCGCCCATTGACATAATATATATTTTGAAGTGGAGGGTAAGTTAAGCTCCTAAATTTTCATGCTAATCTATGCATTTTGAAAAAATTGCCAAGTTTTGCACTTTTTGCAGCTTCGTTTCCTGGACTAATGAATGATGATTGAAGTATATAATATGATCTTAACAAAAATTTTAAAAAATATATGTATATTAAATGGTGAATATGCAGTAATTTTTTTTGCTACATGCAAAATTCTTTTAACTATTATTGCTTAGTTTGCCCATTAACCTTTAAAAACGTTCCCAATAAAGAGGCAATATTTCAAAAAGAAAAAATTAGGATAGTAAATCCAGCCTTCTTTTAACCTAATTTCACATAACTAATATTACTTCAAGATAATTAAAACATACATAATATTGACAACATCTGTACTTAGAGTTTTTTTGACTGTTTTTTTATCTTGGGACAGTCCACGAAGGCTGATGCCTAAGTACTAACGTACCGTGGGTGTCTTCAGTGTGGAGTTGGAGATTGGGAGGAGAAGGAAAAACTTCTGCGGGCAGCAGGTTCCATAGTCTTGACACTCTAGGGATGAAGGAACGAAGAAAGCGGGAAGTTCGGGGCCTCTCTAACTGAACTGTAAAAGGATGCATACAAGTTGCACTACGTGTTGCTCTGTTGGGAGCTGCCAGAGAAGGAATTATACTGGCAAACTCCTCTGAGCAGAAGCCGTGAAAATACCTATAGAAGAGCGACAGACCCCTACAGCTCGACGGTGGGCAAGAAGAGGAAGCCTTTCTGTGAGCGTTGGATCATTAATAAGACGAACGGCTCTTCTTTGAGTGGAGTCCAGAATGCTAAGTGTTGTAGGGGATTGGATTTGGGATACATACAGAGTGTACAGATTGGAAGAAGAGAAATATTTTCTGGCTCGGAAGAGAAATCCAATCTTTTTTGAAGCTGCCGAAGCTATGGATAAAATGTGTTTGTGCCAGTTGAGGTTATTCTCAAAAGTAACGCCGACAAGATTAAACGACTCTTTGTTCTGCAGAACTTGGCCGCTCATATGTTAGGGATGAGCATTTGCAGACTTTTTTCGCGACAGCGAACATGACTATGTTTTCGAGGCATTAAACTGAACAAGATTTTTGGCGCCCCAATCCAAGATAAGTTTGAGGTCTTGTGAAAGAGATATCTGCATTGACCCGCGCTTGTTTTCGAAATCAGGATTACACGGTGGCTTAAGAAATTGAATACTAGAGTGGAGGGTACTATGGTCAGCAAAACTGTGAATTTGATTGATTGTGGAAGAGAGAAGATCGTTAATGTGCAGAAGAAACAGCGTGGGTGCCAGCACTGAGCCCTGGGGTACCCCAGCATTAATTTGGTAGAAGCTGGAGGAATGACCATCTACACTAACTGATATACGTCGATTAGAAAGGAAACTGAAAAACCAAGAGCAAAGCTTAGGTGGAAGACCTTAAGAAGGAAGTTTGTTAAGAAGCCCATCATGCCAGACCTGATCGAAGCTTTGGATATGTCAAGAGCAACGATCTGAGATTCACCAAGAAACTCAAGGGACTTGTTCCAGTTGTGTGAGACAAAGGAAAGAAGATCAGCTGTGGATCTACTGTGACGGAATCCATATTATCTATCATGTAAGATCTTATGTTTTTCCAGATACTTTAAGATTTGGGAATTAATAAATTTTTCCATTACTTTGCAAACAACTGAAAGAAGAGATATAGGTCTATAGTTGGAAGGGAGACTTTTGGATCCTTTTTTGGGGACAGGTTGCACACGTGCAGATTTCCAACTCTGTAGTACGTCTTAAAATAAACTTAAAAACTTAAGGTAATCCAACTAAGTTCGCCCTGTACTGATAACATTTTTTTTTTAATTTGTTTGGAATGCTATCTTAGGGGTACTAATATTTATTTAATTTTTTAAATTTTAGCACAAAATCAGTGCTTAATTTCTAAATTTTTAGGTGTTGGAATTCTTATTTAATCTTATAAACCACCTTCTCTATTTTCTAATAAGCGTTTTCTTTGCAAATTGCAAAGAAGAAAGAAGCCGACCAGACCGAAGGAGCGCACGTGTTTCGCAAGCGTAATCTGCTGCTTCATAGCTCTTTTAGTTTAGCTGTGGCACTTATTATCTGCTTACGAGCCGCAGTTTAAGAGTTACGTGCGTTCCCTTGCGTACCGGCACTCTTGGGAGGTAAGGGAACGCCGTTCCCTTGCGCTCCCACTGAAATTAACCACTGCACAAAACCCATTTAATTATCATACTAAGTAAGCTACATATAAAGTTGCCGCGAGACGAGACGAGATAAAGCTTTGTCTCGAAATTTCGAGATATTATATTTCGAGACGAGACGAGATGAGACAAGGGTCGAGACGAGACGAGACAAACGTTTGTCTCGTTTCGTTTTGTCTCGTTTGTTTTGGTTTATTTCAATTAAATTAATATCATCATTACATTATTAATTCCAATGTTTAATTCTAGAAATGTTCATTCTCAATTTTTTTTACCAATTTTTAACTTTTTCCATTATAATTAAGTATATCCAAACTATCCTAAATGGAAATATTCTTATACTTACGTAACTTTTTGGGTAGAGAATATGAAGTAGGTATAGGAATGTCTAGAATTTAATAAATAGAATAAAAAACTGTAAAAATATGAGTAGGTATAGGTATTCTATTTTAAATTTAAAAAAAATACTTTTGTAGCACCCTAATACTTTATGGACGTGCCCTGTCTTATTCAAAATATCGTTAAAATTTAACATACTATTAAACCATATACCTAATACTTACATAAGCACATTATCTACAAATCTTATATTCAAGGCATTAAATTACTTACTCCTCGTCATCGTTGACTCACCCTGTACACTATATACCTACAAACTAATTGCAAAATCTGCTGCAAACTGGTATGTATTTTAAGCATTGTTTTTAGTTTAAATTAAAACTTTTTAAAACATAATGGCGGCATATCCTCAACTAATGGAAAACCATGCAAAAACAACCCTCTGCATAGGCACCTAATGAAATACATTTGAAGTAAACCGTACAAGCAAAATACGTAAAAAATACGGGCTGTACCATTTATGATGTATCTTTTTTTTGGAACACCCTGTATAAATGCTTATATTTTTTTATAACACGCCTTGTAAAATACAAGTTGACGTGATTCACTTTTTTTTAAATTGTGTGGTTTTCTCAAAAAATTGGTGATTTCAGACTTTACGGACACCCATAATATGCAACTAAAAATAAAATAAAGGACCTAATAATTTGTTTTTTTTTTAATTTAAAATTAAAATATAGAACATATAAGTGACATAAAAATGTCCACAAAATAGAAAAAAAATCTAAAAGATAATGGAACATAAGTCATAAACTCTATTACAAAAGAGGTAAAATGTTTTCTAGAAATTTTTCTTATAATTATACAGGGTGTTTGAGCAGTAGTTTTAAAATCTTTAACAGCAGTTAGATCTTGAAAAAAAAGTCTCTATAAACATAAGTCCGGAAATGCATCGTTTCAGATTGGAAATACGCAGGGTCCTAAAATTAAAAAGAAGCTTTAATTGTACATAATTTTTTAAAACAATTATTTTGATAAAAGAACTTAAAATGCAACTTTTTCGTTATTTGAGTTTCTTTTTCGAGAGACAAAGTAAAACTCCTACTTTTCAAAAGGGTATAAAAAAGAATCGGTTTTAATTTTTTTCTTGAAAGCAAAGCAAAATTAAAAAAAAATCAAGAGACAAAATAGTTGTATTTTAAGTTGTTTTATCGGGGGTAATACCACGAATGCTTAAATATTACCGATAATTTTTCACAATAGCGTGTTTTCTTATAATTTGACGAGTCCGAGGGACGAGTAAATTTTTTAAAGAAAACACGCATGAGTAAAAAATTATCTGGTTAATTTTAAAGCACGAGCGGTATTTAGGGAGAATATTTCACGAATCAAAAACGTAGATAAAGTTTATTAACTGAAAATTAAATATTAATTTAACAAATCGTCATTATTATTTAAAAATTTTGTATTATCAATTTGACAGTAAGTGGAAAAACCACGTTGCCTAGACGACGTGGAATTTCCGCTGTAATTTTTTTATAATACCACTTCTCTTATGGGAAAATATGTATATGAGTGAAATATTCAAAATATTTAAAAAATAATAAAACCACAGGGTGATATACTTTTTAAAGCAATTAATTTTAGCTTCTTTTTTTTACACCATGTATTTCTGAAACGATGCATTTCTTGACTTATGTTTATAGAAACTTATTTTGCAAGATCCAACTGCTGTCGAAGTTTGTAACACTAAATCTTAAACAACTCGTATAATTCTTAAGAACTAAAAATATATTGTTGGAGATTTATTACAGTTAGTTCACTCAAGTTTTAAGGTATTAAAATTTTTCGAGATGTCTCGTCTCGTCTCGTCTCGTCTCGTCTCGTCTCGTCTCGAGCTTGTCTCGAAGGATTTTATCTCGTCTCGTCTCGTCTCGAAATTCGAGACAAAATGATCTCGAGACGAGACAAAATGGTTTCGAGACGAGACGAGACGAGACGTCTCGTATCTTGCGGCAACTCTAGCTACATATTTATTAATTATTCAACAGGTGCCTGTAATTTTACTAAAAATGCAGATATGTTTGCAAAATTTGGAATTTGATGATAAAATTTAATCAAATTAAAAAAAAATACAAATAGAGGATTTGATTTTGAAAGTACGATTTTTTTTCCGAAAAATCAACTTCTTTTGCAAATTTAAGAATAAAATTTTTCCTACCAATGAGTAGTTCCCCTTAAGGCCAAGAGCATCTGATATATACTTGGTATGCTCCCATGTCTTCCTTTTTAGATAAAAATTTTGAAAATTCTAGATACAACAGGGTCGGATTTAACATTTTGCCGCCCATAGAAAATTTAGCATTAAAAGAATGTAAACTTTACCGGTTATTCTTATAAAAATTTAATTAACAAATTTAACAAAACTAAAACATACAAAAATTAAATAACAATTTTTTAAAACAAACAAATTTAATAAGATGAAAACAAAATATAAATTTAAATGTTAAAAGAAATAATTATATATCAAAATTTGACGGGGCTTCTTTTATCCGACTGCGGAGAGGATTAGTTACTCATAATGAGTAAAATAAAAATATATTGCTTAGTATAGGTAAGAAATTACTCACAATTAATAGTCCTAGGAGCCAAGTTAGCAAAACTCTTTAAATATATACTTTTCTCGTTTGTTTTTTAGTAAACTTATTTATTAAATTATCCATAGCTAAAGACGTTATTAGTTTTTTTAAGATTTTCTGCCTCTGTAGACAACACTGACAAGTCTGATGACTATTCTTGTCTTAAAGGAGTCCTAAGATAGTTTTTAATCAGCTTTAATTTTAAAAACTTCTTTTAGCTGTTGCTGATGTTAAGGAAAGGGTCAAAAATAGAAAACATGCTGTTATTACCTCCGGAAACGGGAACGGAAAAAAAGGGAACAGGCCCTATATAATCATTGTTCTTTAAAATATTAATTATACTTTTTATTCGTCACGTTCATCTTTTATAGTGGGAATTAAATTTATCTGGTACACTTTTTTGTTAATAAATAACTTTTTCTTATAGCCGATAAAGCGTCGTGTCTTGAAGACCATCTAGTAGGGCATACCATCTTAAGGGTAATTTTCTATTTTTTTCGATTTATCGTTACTCAACCTTAACCAGCGTTTTATACTATTGCCAAAAGAAGTATATATATATTTTTCAGATTATCGAAAAAAATGACACTATAGGAATCTTGAGTGAAATAGTTATTTACATAAAGGAAGAAAAGCGCCTTTTTTTCTCTCGCGGCTAATTTGATGCACGTCGCGAAGTGGAGGACATTAAAATTCAAAGAAGGAAATGCACTTTACTCTGAAGGAATGTATATAATTTTTTCTATTATATTTTATTTAAATTTTTAAAAAGGTTTGTTTTCTACCTTAAGTCAGGGGTTGAAAACGGTATTTTCTAAAAAGTTAGTAGAAGAAACATTTTACGAATTTTTGCTTACTAGCTACTACTACTTGCTTGCTTACTACTACTTGCTACATGCGGCTGATACGGCGGTAGCTACGCCCCTTCTAACATTTTTCTTTAAACCTTTTTTTCTGCAAAATCATTAATTATATCCTAAAAATTAATACTATTTGATTAAAACAGCGACATTATTGATTTTAAGCGCATCTCAAGATCACCAGCGCCATCTAAATTTATTGCAATTTGAGGGCCATTTTTGTAACACAGAGATGGTGATCCTGGTTTTTAAAACCCATTGTTGACGTAAGGGAAGCTTAGGCTGCGTAAGTTAGGCCGGATTCATTTGGTGTTTTTCATCAATAGAAGCCTAGGCTGAGTGAATTAAATTTGGCCTAATTACTCTTATCTGTAGGTTAAATTTATATATATATATATATATATATATATATATATATATATATATATATATATATATATATATATATATATATATATATATATATATATATATATATATATATATATATATATATATTATAATTAGGATTACTTTTTTATTAATCGCCGCCCTAGGCTTTAGCCTACTCAGCCTTTGCGTAAATCCACATCTGAGATACGGCCTTGCCTGTCTAATAACAATAGTCAGAGAACATTGCTTAAAAAGCGATCTTTAAGCGCGACCAAAGCAGTTATGCATAAGTAAAGTAGAGAAAAGAATGGTTATAATAAGGTATTTATTTATTAAAACAACTTGTAATTGTACCACTATAACCAGATTAAAGAGAATTTAAGAATTAAAGAAGACTTTTTAAATATTAAAAATATATGCAAATATTATTAAGCGAACCTTTACGAGCACTTATCAATCTAAAGACAACAAAAAAACCATGTAAATAAATATTATTTTATTTTTGGTGCGTTGTATTGGGGTTTCTTACTTTGCACTGTATCATTAAACTAATTGTTTTTCAATTTTTATAGGCAGCCCCCGTATTTGTCTTAGTAATTTTCTTTAAAATAGGTTTGTGTATATGAGTTATATTAAAAGTACATTTAAATTATTAATTTACGATAATGGAGAAAAAAGCCAAGGAATAAAAATTTACAAATAACCAATATATTAGCTCTCGATTGCGTTTATGAATGAAATGCTTTCTACATCTATGCTGTCAGCTCATTGCTTAAAACGCTTTGAAAATTAACATCTGGACAGCCCAGTGCTGCATTTTAATGGCGATTTTAAAGGAGATATTAGATTTGTTACGAAGACGGAACGTTGTATCAATAAACTAGCTGATATATTTTGTAAACTTATATACTGACTTTGCTAAACACCACTGTCAAACATAGCGTCCTAATCAAACAGTGTCAAGTAATTTATCTGGTCATATGTAAATCCAGTTTATTAAATATAGTACACGTATATGTAAAATTATACAAAATATATATGTTATACTGTTAAGATACTAAGATACTTTACAGAAGGGTATGTTCTATATTGTTATGACAGATTCAATAATTAAAATTATTATTTCGAATTCTCGCCAAATGGGACCATTTTGGTCTTGGTTGCAGAATTAAGGTTTATAGTCGACTGACCCTTTTAAACTTTTAAGAATTTCAAAAAAATGTATCTCTTGCAACAACTTAATCTAATAGTTATGACAATTTCGTCACAACATTTTTAAAAACTCTTCAGAATATGTTTCTATAATTGCAAATTTGGATGGGTCAATTGACCGTGTTTGCTCATCTCTATACCCTTAAATCAGGATTAAAGTCGGCTAGCAAAAACTCTAAATATCATTTTTGTAATAAAATTTACTTAACCCTGTATATTTTTTCTAAAATCAAACACCATCATCACAGTGACGTGTTGTATATTTTATTTTATTAAAAGTAAAATTTGAATTAATTACCAATTTTTTTGTACATAAAATTACTTATTTTTAGGATAAAGCTTATTTATTTTAAAAACTTCCTACTCCTCTGGTGTTTACTATGCTTTTACCCAATTACGCAAAAATGTATAATGTTTCCAAAAGATAAAAACATATCAACATTGACCATCAAGCAATCAATTATGAACGGTGATAATTGTAAGCAGTTTGCTGTAAAATTATAATAATTATTTTGTAGAAGAGACGATTTTAAACGCAAAAATTAGTTTTATAAAAAAATTGGAATAACAATAACGCTGATGTGTAACAAAGGCGCAGCGTCGTATAAAAATTGTGGTATTTATTGAATTTAGCAAGTTGGTAAGTTAATATATGTTTGTGTATAATAATTATTTATAAATTACAGGTTTTTTAAATACCTTTGTCAGCAATAAAAGTTTTATCTGATGTCACTAAATTTAATAATATAATTTTTTTTTCTAAACAATTATTAGCCTTACACTTTGTGTTTTGGCCACGGAAATAAAATAATAATAATAAAAAATAATAAATATTATTTCCTTTATACAAATTAAACTTACATCTAAAATTACAGTAAGGAAATATCAGCAGATTCCCAGAAGTCCGGAGACCAGTACGAGTATATTCACTTTTAAAATGCTTATAAAAACTACCAAATCCAAAATTTGGTAGGTAAATCTAACGACAAAATAAAAAGGAGCCTATGTACATATATACCTATTGATTTTAAAATATTATATGCATTTGGTTTCGCCTGATGTCATTATATGGAAGAATCTTTTTGAAAAAAAAGGTTCACAAAGTAAACGGAAAACATAAATTGGGACATATATTATAGAAAAATACATATAACTTTTGTTGCTGGTAATAATAGTGTCACCAGCAAATGCCATAAGAATGCGCATGGTGTCATTGATGACGTGCAACAAAAGTTATATGATTTTTCCTATAATAATATGTACATAATAAGAAATATCTAAACATTATTTAAATACAACAGTCTATATAATATCTAGATAACTAAGACTACAGCATTAAACATAATATTAGGTACTTAAAGCTAAATACTTATTATTTACAAATGAGAAAGAATTTTTATTTTTCTTTTGGACTTTTCAGATTTTTTGGCAGTGGCTAGATCTCTATTTGTAAATTTTAGTGTATAAAATATTTTTAATCGAATAAATAATTTAATTACATACAAAAGAGGAAAATCCGAACATGGAAATTCCTTCCTGAATTGAAAGTTCGTCAAATAACTGAATAAATACTTTTTCTAATTGATAAATAAAATATATAAATTCCTCGTTAGGGGATTTCAAATTTCCAAAACCACCTCCTTCATTTTCATATGCTTTAAAATGCGTAAATAAGTTAGTTTTATCCAGAGTATCTATTTTGTTGGAAAATGCGTTACAGGTTTCACAATTATATATTTTAAGAGCGTTATTAATTAAATAGCCACAAACATAGCTAACCGCGTTTTGCATTACTAAATTTTCTTTCCTGTAATCATATGACGGAAGCGCAACTGCTTTGCATGTTCTGGTTAATATATTATCTTTTTCAAGGATAGCGGATTTTGCCTGTTTTAATCGTAAGAGAAGGATATCCAAATCATTTTCACAATTCATATGAGTCGAATGTAAAAAATTTATACAAAATAGTTTCTTAAAAGCCCTTTGAAACTGAATTGGTGTGGGATTTACAGAGTTTCCACCCTGTTGCCGAACGCTGCCAAAGTAATTTTCTAAGCAGTCTTAATTGATTCGTCTTGTTTTTAAATATTTAAAGCCAACATTAAATAGGCGTTGCCAAAGGATTTGAAGAGCCTTTATTGTTATCATCCAGCAAAGACGAAATTTACATTTTGACGTAACATCCTGACCAATACTATTAAAAACTTTTAACCCATCTAGAAATTGCCACATGTTATCTAGAAAATCTATTTGGAATTGTTTTCCTTTAAAAACCATTTTGCATTTGTTTGGGTGGCTCACATCGATTGAATTTAAAATATCAAACAACTTATCAAACTTTTCGATAACTTCTATGGTCGCTTGGGCTTCAAGAGGCAATACACCCAATTCTAAATGAGTGCGCATGCCACTGGCTACTGTCCTACTTAAAACTTGAACCGATAAGTTTACCTTCATTTTTTGAAAGTTTGTAGGAAAAATGTGAGCGTAAGTTAATTTAGGAGCGCACCGGTAAGTTTTTTTTATCTTCAAGGTTAAACTTCTCAATAAAACTCCCTGATGTATTTTTATCATCAAAATGAAATGAATTACTCATTAAATTGTTTTTAGTGGCTTTTAGAAGTAGATTAGATTAAAGTCTCCTAAATTAAATTCAGGGTTTTTTGGAGTTACATCTAATAGGTTTGCAAGTTGAATAAAATTGGATCCCATGTCGCTTGTTACGCCTTGAACGTATAATTCTATATCATAATTTTGCTACACAATTTTTTAAAATTGTATGGATGTCAAGCGCTTTCAATTGAGTGTTCACAAAAAAGTATGCTTTAGGCTGTTTCCAATTATTAAAAAGCCCTCTAGCCATAATTACTGCAACATTTTGCACAACAAGCGTGTTTTTCTTTCGGATACCAATATCTTCAAAACCAATAATAACATCTTTACCGGCATCAAAATATAAATTAAATTTAATGGAAGTTTCGTCGATACAAATATTGCAATACTTGTCCAGTTCTGACATAGTCTTTATTTTGAGTTTTAAAGATTCAAATATATGTTCGTTTTCTAATCCAGGTTTACAAACAATGTTTTAAGTCATTAACTCTAAAGAGCGCTTTGACGGCAAAATTAAAATTTTACTTAAAAAGTCATAAGATTTGTGGCTAAAAAATATAATGTTAAAGCAAAATTTTTATATTCCTCTGAATATCGTCTTGCTTTTGGAGCTTTATTTTTTAAAATAGCTTGAAGTTTGACAATTTCAGCTAAGGGTGTCGTTAGATATTTATCGCATAATTTATAAAAATGTTGAAGTTGCTGTTTTTCACGCTTTTCCTTTTCAAGATCCGCTTTGGTAAAAGATAAACGTTGTTGTAATGATTTTACTTTGTACCTTAGTTTAACTTTTCGAGGGGTATTTTGTTTTTTGGCTTTAGTAAATCTTGGCGAGGTTTGTGTTGCCGTCGGAGATAGCAGTGGAGGAGTTTTATTTCTGCTAGTGCTGGGAATCTGGATGTCGAGCACATAACTATCTTTATTCGCATCATTGCCAAGTGGTCCTAGAAAGAAATACTCAAACTGAAATAGTAGCAAATTTATTTATACCAAATAGAAAGTTAGTGAGGAAAGTAACGGAGCAAAATGTTATAATTTTTTAAGTTAAACAAATAGCTCACCTTCTTTAGTTTCGAAAACAGTCCTATTATCGGTATTAGGGACCAAAGTTCCATCTGGTTTTAGGATCACATCTGAAGCAAAGAAAAAATAATTTAACAAATATTGTTCTGATTCAGTTTCAATTTAGATATTATGTAAATTCCTTCTTTAGCAAATTATAAAAGCATACTACACTCACAGACAAAAATATTGCATATTTTATTTTAAGTCTTTTTTAGGCATATTTTTTCTTCGGCCAAGGCTAAGCACGATTGTCGCTTATAGTTTGTAATATTACCAAAACACTCCAGCAACACGTTCAGCAATAAAAAATACATAACAACTCAGAGATAAATAAACCCAAAATAATGATTAAAAATAAAATATGCAATATTTTTGTCTGCGAGTTTACTTGTCAATATATTTTTATTACTACTCAATTGGGTATTTAGGTAGAACTTTTAACGAAGGAACAGCGACGCCAGACATTTGCACCTGTAAGCCTTAGGCAGGTAAATTTAGATATTGGCCCTCCTAATGATTTAATAATTATGACTGGGAATATTATTGGAAGTGTAAACAAGTGTCTCTTTTGCCAGGTAGACCACAATTTTATTAACAGATTAAATACAGGTCACCAGTGCAATTGTCCTATGCGAACTTTTCCTATGCCCAAGTAACAGATACCAAGAATAATTACCCACCTGATAAAATTTTGGCCTTTTTCGGAGGTTGTTCCAATAAAACATCGGATTTGCGCTTGGGTCCAAGAAAAATTGACGGTATAGCTGTATCACAAAGACGCTTTAAACAGCTTGTAGATACCACAAAACACTCGCTTTTAAAGTGATCTTCGCATATCTTGTAATTTATGCTTTTTTTCTCTAAAAGATCTTCTCGTCCAGCCGCTTTAAGCCAAGTGTGACATCTAAAATGATAACCAAACCAACAATTAAACATTTTATATAAAGTACTTTTAAAGTAAAATAGGCTTTTGAGAGCCAACATACGAAATAATTTATCTATTAATAACTTTGGTTATTTTTAATTAATAATAAAACCAACATACCTTACAGAATCTCGAGGTAATTTAAATAATTATTTTTTTTCTCCACTTCTTGTTGAACAGTGTAAATACAGGCACTTATAACCCGGCATTTTTAAAACCACAAAAATGGCAAAGAAAAATAATGTTTGAACGCCGAAATAATAATATAAGCTCTCGCACTATTGATAACGCTGACCGCTCAGTGATCTCGTAAACACGAATCTGAAAAGTAACTCGACCTCTGACTATTTCCTCGGATGGCTGGCCATCTCTAGGGGGCGGAGTTTCATAAAATTCGGTATGCACGCGTTAAACGACACTTTCGTATCTGGTTTGGCTTTATCTTAGGGTCTATTGGAAAGAAAAGCAAAGAACAACATTAAAGAAGAATACTGTGAGATAAAAGTTTTTTTGGGCTTACATATATAAAGAGCGATGATCCCAACATCAAATAACTTAAAGTACTTATTTATGTCAAACAATAGGAAGAAGACCTGCTGTGGACCTTTTATGACGAAACCCGTACTTACTGTCTGTCATGTATAATTTTGCAAACAATTTAATGGCAAGCAACTAAAAAATATAAAGGTCTATAATTAGAAGGGAGAGTTTAAGATCCTTTCTTGGGGATATAATGGATGCACACGAGCTGCTGAGAGTTAAGACATGTGCATTTGCGGGAGCATATAATCTTAAGATAATTCCTGTTATGCCATCAGGCCGAAGTTTTTTTTTGTATTAGAAAAAGAAAGGATACGCTTAATTTGTTTGACCCTAAATACGATTTCGAACAACTGGTAAAATAGGTAGATACCAAGGGGGTCAAGGACAGAACTAGCAGCAAATTGTATAAAAAAAGTTTGGCTTGTTCTTTAGGGAAATTATTTAATTTTATCTTCGAAGGTTATAGATTGGTTGTAACTGATGTTTTTTCGATGCCAGCTTGTCGATTTTGAGGACTGGGATTTTGTACAAACTCTTTCTTTGTCAGAGGATTTGGAAAATGTGATGTATGCGATGACAAGATTGGTAGTGGATAGTTTTTGTGGATCCTAAACATTCCTTATTATATACATTAAAATCACCAAGAACGATTTAGTTGGCTTAGGAAAACCGGGAAATATTATTTTTATCATACTAGAATTTAATTAAACCAATAGCAGTATCTGAAATATTTTCAATTTATTTTCCCATCAAGCCTATCTGGTGCATTTTAACCAGTAAACGTATTGTCAGTAAATTCGAGTCCAAAGTCATCGCAATAAATAATTGTAAAACATTTACTTAGAAGATCGAAAATAGATCCGAAAAATGAGAGAACTGAACCCTTAGTATTTTATTAGGTGTGAAAAAATAAAATAAAATAGCTATTTTAAAAATAATAGAAAATTACATAAAAACATTAATTACTCAAATGTTCAAACAACCCCTCATTAACAGCTAAACAATATCTCAATCAATCATAAAATTCATTTCTAACGTTGCTTAGTTGATATTGCGAAATTTTATTACATTCTACCGAAATAGCGTTTTGTAGCTGGTTTAGATTCTCAAATTTTTTACTTTTATAAATGACACTTTGTAAGTGACCCCACAGAAAAAAGTCATTCAGTGAAAGAGCAGGTGACCTGGCTGGCCAAAGTATCCGGTACCGTGGACCAATTATATTGCGTTAATGTATTATGGGCGGGGCAACCATCCATTTGGTCAAGATCATTTGATCTTTCGAACAACTTCTTCCAAGACGGGTGCAATTTGATTTTGAAATAAGTCCAAATAAGTTTCTGCTGTCAGGTTATAGTCCATTAAAAAGGGTCCAATGATATGGTGTCCGATAATTTCCACGAATACAGTTATTTTTGGAGATATTGTGTCTATGTATGAACAAAGCGATGTTAATTTTCTTGGCTCCAACACCGGCAATTCTGAACAGTTGGTTCGTTGTTGAGGGTGAATGTACATTTATCGGTAAAACAAATATTTCTTAAAAAATTCCTATAGTTATTTGCTCTTTCCATCATTTCAAAACAAAATGTCGTTCTTCGCTCTTCACCTCCTTCCTGCAGCTCTTGATGTTTTTCGAATTTATACGAATAATATTTGTGTTTTTTCAAAGTGCCCAATACCGTTGCATGATGTTTATTTACCTCTTGCCCAAGAACCCTCGTACTAACCATTTTGTTTTCCAACACACTCAGTAGAATATTAAGATCCTGTTCTCTCTTTCTTCGGCTCTATTTTCGATATCCTGAGTTGAATATTTACAATTATTTATCACGGTACCTTTGAACTCGAACTTACTGACAATACGTTTAGTAGTTAAAATGGACTGAATGGGCCTGGTGGAGAAATAAACTAAAAACATTTCAGATACTGCTCTAAAACTATTTCCCGCATAATGCCACCTAATTATGGATACTTTTTCGTCGATTAAATATTTCATATTTTTTTTCAAACACCGACTGTCACCGATTTATTGACACTTTTCCTCATGTCAGGAACAATATTCATTTTACTGGTGTCTGTTTGGTTCTACCTGACCCGAAAATTTGGTAATTTTGCAATTACATTTAATTGAATAATTCAAGATTCGCTTATTAAAATTTTTTGAAACTTGGCACGAGGGCTTGTCAGATTAGTCTCTTCAAAAAGTTATCATACATTTTTTCTGTAAAATGTACATAGAGCCAATAAATGACACCCTTAAAATTTTCATGGGATTTCCTATGTTCCGCTCGGCGACGCACCTGGACGATGGTTTGGAAAGTTTTGGACCTGATTTAAGTTCCAGTTAGAAAAAACACCGCAAGTTTAGGTAATTTAAGGTGATGGTGAATAAAGAATAGATTAGAGTTGAGCTTACAAATATTTGTTAATTATATTTTTAAAAACCAGGAGCACCCCAGATATCCGACTGAAGGGGTATTTTACACTCCTGTGTGCTAATATTATTATTTTTTAAATTTTATTATAAAGAAAGAAAAAAAAGATACAAGAAAGAAGAAAAAGTGAATCATGTACCCAGAACTTGAAATGTCTACTAAGACTTTAACAAGTTCTTTAAAGGGCATGGAAAAAACTGCTCTACCACCATGAAGTAAACTACTGTTTGTAGTTTTTTTTTTGTTTAAGTATTATGGGTTTTAGTTAGCTATGTTATGAATGTTAAAAAACTCATAACAAGTTAATAACCAATCTAAAAATAATGACCTAATGGTGCTAAATCAAAGGTTTTTTAAACAAAACATGTGATAGCGCTAAACGTTGAAGCAAAAGGACAACAAAACAAGTGTATTAACCTCTTTAATTTAACAGTACCGGCAAGAACGTAACATTGGAAACCAATTAATATTATTTCTTAAATTAGAATAGATGCATATCCTTAAATCATATATTAGAACACGTGACATATGATGAATAAATGAAATAAAGGAACGCAAACGGTTTTAATCAAAAGGAGCAAAAACATGTCAATGACGAACTTGGCCTAAGAAATATTGATTATTAATCGGTATTTTACATTTTTAGTAAAAAAGATTTATAGACAAAAACATTTTCAGGGATCTCAAAAGAAAAAACAGGTTTTATTTTGGTATTTAAATGAGTAGAGCATTTTATTAGGTCCTATATATTTTGATTTATACAATATTAATTCTGTCAAAAAGAGTGCACCAAAACATTTACAAATTATTGTTCAAAGAAATTATCCAATAAATATTCTGTTGTAAATCGAGTATGTTCTATAGTTCTGTGGCGAATCCATATTTAGTATATTTTCTTTGGGTTACTTGCGACACGTCACTCCAGGTCCGAACTGAGCCTGCTCAGCCCTATTGACCCCTATGAACTTGCAGATCGCCTACATAAAACAAGAAGAAAATCCCCAAAAAAAAACAAAAAAAAGAAAGAAATTACTAATCTACATTTTGGTGGCAAGTCGGCCACCGTTGTAGAGATAAAATTAAAATAAAATAGAAATTTAATCTAAATTTTTAAGAAAATTTTGGATTAAAAAACTTTCTTTAAGTTAAAGTTTCAAGTGAATCGGAATGGATACAGTCATTGGACTAAAAAAATTAAATAAAATATCGTGCCACCATGGTATTCCCCACTGCCTCGAGGCATATGTACCGGTTGTCCAAATAAGGAAGGATTCCGGCTGTATCTCAGAAAATTTTTATCGCTTAGCGTTGGAGAAAAAATATTTTAAGTAAAAGTGGTTAAGAGAAACAACTGAAAATTATTTTTAAGTTTCTGAAATGGCCGCTAGGGGGCGTAACTGCAATCTTGAATCAAAAAACGGATGTTTCTGTGAATTTTGCTATATTAACCTAAGAAAAAAATACCTGATCTTTAAAGTGAAGGATAATCTGAACCTTTTTTGTTTGACAATTTTTGCTATATCTCTAAAAATAAAGTGGTGGGGGTATTCAAAGGTTTCCGTAAAATACACCCTGTATCTTCGAAACTGCTAAGCCGATTTCAACAAGATTAGGCTAGTTGTCAAGGGCTTTTCTTGGGCTATAAATGTTATAATATTTGAAGTTTTGTTAGTGTCAGAGGGCCTTTTTCAATATTCCGACAGAAATAGTTAATTTAAAAAAAATAAATGCATTGGATTAATTTTTTTTATAAACAAGTAGCTAAATAATGCCTAAATAAGCTCTCTCGTTCCTTGCCTAAAATTTAGGTAAACGAAAATTTTATACGTCCATATCTCAAAAACTATAAAAGCTACAAGAAATATTATATGACATAAATTATGTATTTTTATTAAACCTTTAATTTAGGTTATATATTATTTTCGCCTAAACGCAATACTTTACGAGTTATAATCAAAATATCGAAATTTCAGGATTTTTTTTAAAGTATACCCCTAGAGTTCGCTTTTTTGATTATAACTCGTAAAGTACTGCATTTAGATGAAAATATTATTTAACCTAAATTAGAGTTTTTGTAAAAATACACAATTTATGTTCTATAAAATTTCTTGTAGCTTTTATTGTTTTTGAGATATTGACGTATAAAATTTTCTTTGGTTTAAATATTAGGTAAGGAACAAGATATCGAGATGCGGTTTTCGCGGGCTTGTTTAGGCATTATTAAGATACTTTTTCATAAAAAATTATACCAATACATTTAATGTTTTTGAAAAAATGAACTATTATTGTCGGAATGTCGAAAACAACCCTCTAGCGACGACATATGAAACTAACAAAACTTTAAATATTATAACATTTATAGCCCAAAAAAAACTCTTGTCAACTAGCCTAAGCTTATTAAAATCAGCTTAGCCGTTTCGAAGATACAGGGTGTGTTTTACGGAAACCTTTGAATACTCCCCACAACTTTATTTTTAGATATATAGCAAAAATTGTCAAACAAAAAAGGTTCAGATTATCCTCGACTTTAAAGATCAGGTATTTTTTTGTTAGGTTAATATAGCAAAATTCACAGAAACATAAGTTTTTTAGATTCAAGATTGCACTTACGCCCCCCAGCGGCCATTTTAGAAACTTGAAAATAATTTCCAGCTATCTCTTTTGACCACTTTTACTAAAAATATTTTTTCCCAACGCTGTGCGATAAATATTTTCTGAGATTCAGCCGGTGCCCTTCCTTATTTGGACACCCGGTATATAAGTTTGTTTCATTCAATGAATAGAACATTTTGGATTAATTTTTAGATGGATCGTAGGCGGTGTACTTGTACCAAAAAATATTGTTATTAGCGAAATTTATGGCCAAAATCATTTTTATGCTTATATCTCAGTTAGCACTTATTTATTTAAAAATATGTATATTAGATGAAAAGCCTGTCTCCGCCAGGCGAGAGACAATATTAAGTAGCCTCTGTCTTCGTAAGACGCCTTCCGTACGGCTAACGGTAAAAAAACACTTTTTTGCTCCTATTTTTGTCCTAAGTAACTTCAGAATCACGTGGACAGACAAATAAATATATACCGGGTGACAACGAAATCACTACCCAGCCCTTTATTTTCTTGAATGAAAACAAATGGTTTTCTAATTTTACGATGACATATTATATTATAAGATGCCGATTTTGGATATTATAACATGTGCCTATTACTTCCGGTTTAACCGGAAACGACATCAACTTTGATTTTTTTAATGGAACACCCTATATATTTTTCGGAATTTGGATTCAACGGATTATTTCTGATATAAAATCTATATAATGTTCTATATCTATCTCTGTTAGTTTTTGAGAAAATGGCGATTAAAGATGTTCAAATTACCGCGTATTATGCAGTTTTATGGGAAAACAAATGAATATTATTAATTTTTTTTATGTTTAATTTTATTTTTGCTAAAGGCTCTATCTGTAAAAGCCATAATAAAACTACTTCCGGCATTACCGGAAGTGCTGCGAAAATTGACTTTTCTAATAATGTTACTTCTAAAATTTTAATGCAACACCCTGTATATTTTTTAAAATTTGGATTCTACGGGTCATTCCTGATATAAAATTTGTATTAAGTCCTATACCTATCTTTGTTAGTTTTTGAGAAAAAAAAAGAAAATTGTTTTCCCCTATACACTACATACTAACATTTCAATCGCCCTTTTCTCAAAAACTATAAAATAATAGATAATAATTTTATATGAAAACCTATCAAAATTTATTACAGGGGTTGCATTAAAGTTTTTGGAGTAACATTATTAGAAAAGTCAATTTTCGCAGCACTTCCGGTAAAGCAGGAAGTAGTTTTATTACGACCTCCACAGATAGAGTCTTCATAATAAATTAAATTTAACATAATCAATGAAAAAATCAAAATTGATGTCGTTTCCGGTCAAACCGGAAGTGATAGGCACATGTTATAATATCTAAAATCGGCATCTTATAATATAATATGTTATCCCAAAATTTAAAAGCCATATGTTTTCATTTAAAAAATAAAGGACTGGTGTATGATTTCTATGTACCCTATATATATTTAATAAATATATATAATATAATATTATATTATATATATATATATATATATATAATATATATATATATATATATATATATATATATATATATATATATATATATATATATATATATATATATATATATATATATATATATATATATATATATATATATATATATATATATATATATTTATATATATATATATATATATATATATATATAGTTATATATAAAACCATAGTTTTGTTTAATACATTTTCGTAGCTCTTTTAGTTTTTGAGGTATTTGCGTTTTTATTTTAAATTTAAATTGTTAATATTTTAAAAACTGAAAGAGCTACAAAATATTTTATAAAATAAAAATTAAGTAGTTTTATTAGACCAATAATTTTGATTATATACCTTTTTTCCTAAAATCGCTAGTTTTCGAGCAATATTGA
Source organism: Listronotus oregonensis (assembly GCA_019359885.1). NCBI lineage: Eukaryota > Metazoa > Arthropoda > Insecta > Coleoptera > Curculionidae > Listronotus > Listronotus oregonensis. The sequence goes on from JAHBCN010000516.1 coordinate 95,196, forward strand.
AAAAAAAGATTTTTTACCCTCTGAGCTAAGGCACCAGTGCGGCTTTAAAATGACTCCAGTTCTGAGTAATTAAAAAAAATGTTTTATGCGTATCTCCTAATGACCCGAATTTTTGCGGTGGCCTCCTGGACTAAAACATTACAGCTTATTACGGTGTATACTTTGTTGTCTGTATTGTACAGTGGTAGCCCCAGAGGTGGCAAAAATTTTTGGGTAGGTATTTGAGGCAAGCTGAAAACTTGTCATATACCTTTCCTATTATACCCCAATACGGAACTACAGACCTGGCTGGTGAGTAGCGGGGCAAAATCAACCCCTAAATTTAAAAAAATAATAATATTTTATCCAAAAATATATTTGAGGCAATATACAATTTTTATATGTTGTAGTTCAATGTTTTAAGAATTAAAAAAAATAATAAGCCAGACGATTGGGTCGGGGTTTTAACATTGCCAGACGCGAGCAAAAATATTTTGCAAAAAATATAAAAAATGTATTTGAGGCAACTTGAAATTTTAATAGGGTATTATTTATAACTAAAAATAAGATTCTCAAAAAGACGAATCATTTTGGTGGGACTTTCTTCATGCCAGGTGATCTAACAAATTATATATAGGTGCCACTGAGTAACGCTATAGACAAGCTGAACGAAGAGAGAACGTTTATCGGCAGCTGTCTGTGTTCTTGCTTACAATAGCCATGAGGTTTCTAGTCGGAATTTTAAAGAAAAAAAAATAGAACATATTGTGAATTTATGCTAAAAATGTTTTATATAAAAATGATTGTGTTAATTTGTGTGTGTTAAATGGACATATACTTTGTGTTTTTTTTTATCATAAAAAATTTGTTATTTAGTCAATTTTAATGTAAATAATTACTTACTAATTACAAATAATTACTTAAATATTTGACATTAATGCAAAAATATGTTTTTTTTGAACAAAATCCAAGAGAAATTTTTTTTGTAAAATTAATTTTTCAAGAACTTTTGTTTTAAATTTTTTTATAGGATTTATATTTTTTCGATACATCCAAAATCCATAAATCTTGTGGGGTTTTTGTAGGTATATTGAACTGTGAAAGACACATTTAACATTAATGGTTTCCTTAATATTTTCGATTTGGAGCTTGACTTTGAAAAAAATCACCAAAAGCCCTTGTTTGTTGCTTTTTCAAAATCATGTTAAGAATGGATTTTTTCTTTTAAAATGGCTCATCGTTATAGAGAATTTTTTCAAGTTTTTAGAACCCACCTTTAACTTTCTGTGCGATCAATTGTTGCTAAGATTATCAAAGACAAAAGGATCTTTTTCGATTTAACGTCCGATATCTCCGCGAGAAATCGAGGTTTTGAAAAAACGAAATTAAAGCTAAATAAACTAGTTGTCCGGTTCATATGGGATAAAGCCAAAATAATTTTTTTGAAGTCCGTAGACTTAAAAGAAAAACCAAAAAAAAGTTTTAAAATTTTTTTCTCTGGTTTTTTCAAGATAACTTGAAATTTTTTGTTTTTTTTTTTAATTTTTGAATTTCTTACCCAAAACCTAGACACTTGAAGCTATAATTTGCTGTTTTTTACATTGACTCTACGTTGATTTTTCTCCAAGTTACAGCCTATTGAAAATCACGTAAAAATTTTTAAAAATTTCCTGATCCCTTAAGTTTTTTCATTAGTGTAAAAGCACAGCTTACTTTGTAGTAAGCTGTGGTAAAAGTATACTGAATATTTTATATTGTCAGTAAAAAAATAGGTAAACTTAATACTGTGAAAGCTTTATTTTATTTGTAAGCGTATATTACTTGAAAAATTATTAAATTAATACAATACCTTTTATAGGAGTAGAAACATTACATTCAATCACAATATTGTCGTAATATTTTTTCATCAACGCTAAAAAGTTCTTATAACAATTTGTATGATAACCGTCTGTACGGTCGGAAATCACTGGCAAAACAATATTATTATATTTTAATCTATGATGTTTACGGATCTCCAATATTTTATGACTTTTTTTGAAAGTTGTTGAAAATTTAATTTGTTAAAAAAATATTTTTTGAGATTTGCTGAAAAAACTAATATTTTTGTACTAATGTCGAATATTTAAGAAATTCATTACATTTAGATTTGAATTAGAAAATTTACTAAATAAAAAAAAAATTATAATAAAAAAACACAAAAAATATGTCCATTTAACACACACAAATCAACACAATCATTTTTATATAAACCATTTTTAGCATAATTTTACAAAATTTTCCATTTGTTTAAGGTATGGTTCCTTCCACGCGGCCGTCGTATGCGACTGCCGCAATGCGACTACCGCATAAGGCCGCCGTTTAATTAGGTGGTTTCTTAGGACCGCGGCTCAAACTTGCGATAGCAAAATTATTAGTGCAAAGGGAATAATCTTTGGTAAAAAGTTTAAAAATTTCAAATACCTCCGAAGACTTTTGGAAAAAACCGATTAGCAGTTTTTTTTTTTTATTTTTTTTGACTAATTTAAAAAATAAATTTTACACCCCAAAAGTTAAATCAACCGAGAAAAACCGATACGTCACGGCCATATCAAACCCGAAAACCTGAATGGGGTTTTGTTTAAAGCGTTGACCACTTTTTCTGTTTAAAATGGTTTTTAATTTAAAATTTCACCTTTGAGCTTTTAAACCAAATACCCCAAAATTTTTTTTATTTGGGAGTTTTAAGTTAAAAAATAATTTTACTTTTTAAAAAATTTATTTTCTTTTCTAAAAATAGTGTTAAAGAAAACGATTTTTGGTGGATCAAAAAAATTTTTTTTTTTAAAAAGGCCTTGGATTTTTTAAAAAAAAATGAATGTAGGACCTTTTAAAAAATTTGAAAAAAAAATTAAAAAAAAAAAAACAAAAATTCCACACAAAAAAAACAAAACATAATATTAAACGCACACACGACTGCGGCTACACTGCTGCCCTAAAATACCGACGGCCGGGGCCTGGGGGGGAACAAACCAGCACATTTAAAAACATGAGTAGGACTGCTTTGCGGCTAACGTAGTGCGTCAGCCGCATGCGGCGGCCGCGTGAAATTCCGACTAGAAACCTCATGGCTATTGTAAGCAACGTGACCTCGTCAAAGCCAATAGTAACGCGGCAAGCAAGAACGCAGACAACTGCCAATAAACGTTCTCTCCAACACTACAGATTTTCTATAGCGCTACTCAGTCGCACCTAACCATAATTTGTTAGATCACCTGGCATGGAGAAAGACCCACCAAAATAATCCGTCTTTTTGAGAATCTTATTTTTTAGTTATAAATAATATCCTTTTAAAATTTCAAGAGTCCTCAAATACATTTTTTTATATTTTTTTTGCAAAACATTTTTGCACGCGCCTGGCAATGTTAAAACACCAACCCAATCGGCTTATTTTTTTTTTATTCTTTAAACATTAAACTACAACATGTAAAAATTGCATATTGCAGCAAATATATTTTTGAAAAAAAATTATAATATTTTTAAAAATTTAGAGGTTGATTTAGCCTCGCTACTCACCAGCCAGATCTGCAGTTCCGTATTGGGGTGTAATAGGAATATAACAAGTTTTTAGCTTGACTCAAATACCTTCCCTAGAATTGGTGCTAGCTCTTGGGCTTTGGGTAGACCAGTTCTTTACAGTATCATGTATTAAGTCATTCATGTATATCAAAGCAGAACTAAAAATGAGACAAAATAATAAAACAATATTTAATTATAAATGTTGGAGTAAATATTGTAATAGGACAGTTTTTTTTAATTTGGGTCTTAATATTTTGTAAAACAAAAAATTATACCTACAATTTACGTTCTTTTTAAAATAAGGGAGCCTTACAATTATATAAAATATTTAAAAAAGTTTATGCGTTTTAAAAATTTTTTTTTTTTTTTTGAAATTATTTAAAATTAAAATCCTAACAGAACGCTTTAGGTAATTTAACCACCAATTAGCCAGATAAAAAAGTTCGTCATAAATATTTTAAAACAATATTACATTCTATATAACAAATCAATTAGAATACGTTATTTTCCATTAAAGAAAGGGGTGACATTGGCACCTATAAGAAAACAAAAAATTTGACATAATTTTTCTGATGATAGGAGAAACTAAACAGTCAATATTAAGTTTTCGATCGGATTCAAGAATTCAGGTCAAATTTTTTTAAGATTGGCAAATTGTATTAATGAACAAATTATTATTTAAAAAAGAGTAATGTTGTAATGCGAAAAGATGTTTTGGTACAGAAATTAAAATATGTTTATTTATAATTTTTAGTATCCACCAAGATGTCATCAGAAACAAATGAAACCATTAACGGAAGCCTCATAAAACATATGGACGATATGTTTATAGATGATGATGAAGATTTTTACTCCAAGTTAGGAGTTTTAGATCCACAAATATTGGGTTATATTTATTTTTTCTTGGACCTTCTTAGACCAATATTTTGTGTTCTAGCTTTTGCCAGCGATATATATTTAATAGTAATTATAAGTAAATACAAAAACCTTCAAAATAGAATTAATAAGTTCATACTGCATACGCAGTTTTTAATTTGTTATACTTAGTTCTTGCAAAAATATTATTGCTTATATTTGAAAATAGGCCACCATTATACCAATTTCTGTTTTGTTCATAATGTAGATCATCTATTAGGGTACTTTAAATTTTTTATTTTTAAAATTTATGGCTGTTGACTGGTACGTTCTAAATTATCATTTCAATATATATGAGCAATATCCACGACTCTTTTTAAAAATGGGCATATATTGTATCGTTATTTGCCATTTCCAAATGGATTGTAACTGCTTCCTTGTGTTTTGTAGATTTTCACGATGCATTTTTTTTACGATTTGCTTTGAAGAAGCGTCACTAACTTTTTGTTTGATTATTGTTATTTGTATAACAATACTAAAGCACAAAAAAAATATCTGTGGAAGCTTATAAGACTGAATATGCACTAACTATTTCGAGAAGCGTACTACTACTGTCATTGCCTACGTATATTGCAGGCCTTATTTTAGAGCTCATGGATCATGGATCATATAAAATGATGTATATGCAAATTATGTATATGTTACAATCATCTGCTGAACTTTTTCTATTAGGAGCTCCTATTGTAGTAGTGTATCTATTAGCAAAAACAAATAAACATTTTAAAATGGCACATCTTAAATGTTGTAAAAAAAGGGTTAAAGACTATAATGACGATAATTTAGATGTAGAATCTGTAAACGAAGTCGAAGGTACTAATGTTACATTTGATAAGGATACTGAGGTTATAAACTTTTAAAAGTACCTTTCTAATTATTTTTATTTTTTGTTTTTGGCTTTTGTAAATTTAACTAAGACAACTGTAGATAAAAAAATTGTTATAATTAACTTTTAGTACAAATTTAAAATATATAAAACATTTTTATATTAAAAATTTTGTTTAACAAGGTTTTGCGTTCATTGTTGCCAGCGGGAGAGTAAAAAAGTTTCTGCTTAACGGATAATATTTATGTTAAACACGTATATCCTATAGAGTATAAAAGTTGGGTTTTTGGGATTTTTAAAAATTTATAACTTCCAATATGTGATTTCATGATAAATTTATGTGTAGTAGTTTTAGGGATATTCTGTTTTAATCCTTAAAATTTGCATTTTATTCAGCACATTATTAGTGTTTTTACTTAAAGTGTTTCTGTTATAACCATTTACGTCAGTGTTTCCCAAACTTATCTAAAGCGAGACCCCTTTTTGTTAAAAAAAATTGTTCACGCCCCCTTCATCACCCAAACCAAAATAGGACAAAATGGGTGCCTAATTTACAATATGGTTCCATTTTAACATCATATTATGTGGTTAAGTTTCTCTCTATGCTCCTTTAAAAAACAAAGTGAGAAATCGTCTCGTTTAAAACGATAAAATTGTGTGTCTCAAATAAAAGCCTAGATTTGAAAGACTAGTTTCAAAAAAACGGGCCATGGGTCTATTAAATTGTAATATTTGACTTTATTTTTTTCTTTTTTTTTAAGGACTTTTTAAGAAATTTTAATATTTATTTTTTATTTTCGTTTGATAATTAATTTTAATTTTTTTTACGCTTTATTAAAATAAAAATCATATTTAAAAAGTAGTGTTTTTGTCTTATTTTGAAATTTCCGGGGCCCCCAGTACCTCATTGCGCCCCAGGGTCGCACCCCAGGGGAAAAACTGGTTTTTCGTGATTATAAGGCTCGATGCACACGGGCGAGGTTCGCGCGGATCGCGGCGTTCTCGCGGTGAGCCGCCGCGAGAACGCCCTTCACAGTGCACACGAAGGTTTGTTTGAGGAAATCGTCAACGGGCTTTCATTACCACGCCTGGCCAACTTCTTATGGGGAATGGAAAAGGCATTTGACAATTATATCATTGCCAGGGGAAAAATAGATATCTATATTTTTCCTATTTTGCTTTGTAGTAACTTGGGTAAAATTTTTAGATGGCGAAACGTTGATTTTTTTTTAAACCCAAAGAGAAGTGAAAATTTTTCCCTTTTTAACCATAAAAACCCCTGTTGTGTTGTGTTTTGCGTCGGCCATTTTCTATTCTAGTATTTTTGTAAATGTTGACTTTTGGGGTTTACTTTTTAAATTGTATTTTTTTGGGTTTTTAAAATTTTCGTTCTTATTTTTCCACACTATTGTGAAAAAAGATAAGGTAAGATATGTTATTTTAAAAATTTAGTAAGCCTTCTTCGATATTAAAAACCAAGATTCTTTGTAAATATCTTCGCAATGGGCACCAACACAGCATTTGGCGAAATATTCTTTTAATTATCCATGTTGCAGAAACGCCTTTATAGTAAAATTTAGCACAGATTTTAAGAAAAAAAAGTTTCATTCTTTTCTTGAGATCCCTTATCGTTAGAAGCTTGAAAATTAAATGTATTTTAAGTCCTCAAAAGATTGTAAAATTATGTTTGTGAGGACCGTTGTTCAAAATTAAATTATCAAATCTTAGGATTTCTCGCTTAAAATATAATGCACCTTTGGGCACCCTTTATGAATTCCATTTTAAAGAACACAGTTACGGAAAATGTTTCATTCTTTTCAAAATTTACCTCTCGAACCATTGGACAACCCCAAAATCAAAATTTTAAATAATGTTATTTTTACCTTATTTACAAAATTTCATTCTGTTTAACTTTAATAATCTCTTTTTAGTGGAGGGAACCACAAGCATTTATTTTAATGTTTAAAGATTTGATAGCGAAGAAGGGTTAAATTTCTAGTGAAGCTTTATCAATCTTGTAAACAGACTCATGCTGATATTTACAAATATTTGGATAGAATGTTTACAAAAATAAAAGAAAATTTATTTAAAAATATTTCGAACCTTTCAAACTCTTTTTCAGACTCTTTTTCAGACCGTAATTTTATGAAATATTTAACCCCTTTAAAAATAATTTTTTCCATTTATTATAAATATTTATGTTTTTTTTCAATTTCCACATTAATTTAAATTATTTATATATTTTTCCCTGTTTTGTTTTTGTCTTTGCATAAAATTTAAAAGAAAAGTTCCCATATCATATTTTATGTATTTTTAGTCTTGAATAAGCGAATACCCAGCTTCTTTGTTTTATAGAACCTTCAGCATGATCTCATCCAACCCCGGCTGTGACAGTTTTTAGAATATCTCACCCAACCCCGGCGGGATAGTTTTAGAAGTTTTAGGGTTTAAATTTTTAGAATATATTTTATTTTCCTGTTTTCTCAGGTATAAGAATTTATGTTTTTATCAGAAATATTTTTCATTTATTCTGAAATTTCATGTTTTATTTTTATTTTTATTTGTTACTGTTATTTTGGAATGTTTTTTATTTGCTGTTTTTATTAAAAATTTGGGGGGCAAATGTCTTAAGTTTTTCCCTGGTTTTCAAAATATTTGTATTTATAACAAATTAATTTATAATATATTGTTAATAATAACATTTTTTTTTGTTTTATTTTTTGCAAGTTTAAAATTTTACCTTCCCAACAAAATAAATTTGCTACCTTATTTAACAATGCTTATTTATTAAAATAATCAGTTGTTAAGTAATGTATTTTAAGAAAATCTTATTTTTGTTGGAATTGGGGAAAAATAAAAGAGAAATAAAAATTTATAGTACTACCAGGGCATTCCCCTTTTTTATTATATGTTTTTATTATTTGGGATTGGCCAGGCGTTTTTCGCTACTGTACTGACAGAAAATAGCTGCGTTCAGAAAGCACGAGGTTTGGATTTCTCTAACCCCTTTTTTATTCTGTGTTCATTACGTTATCGAGCATGGATGAATCAAGACGTGTTGCAGTAGCGTACTTAACCTACCATTATTTGTATAAAAACTCAAAAAGAAAATATTGGGTACATCCTCCTCGTCAGTGCTAGATTTCCCTTGAAAGGAGCTTTGACGTTATTTAGTATCTACAAGAAGATCCATTAAAATTCTTTAACTATTTTAGAATGAGTATTCGGTCATTCAACGAACTATCTAATAAATTGGAAGATAAAATAAAAGGTGAAAATACAGTTATGCGACTTGCAGTTAACCCAGTAGAGATGTTGGGTGTAACATTAAGGTAAATAATTTTTGTTAGTTTGTCAACATTTTCTTTCATCTCAACTCATACAAATCATTTGAATTATTTTATAATCAATATGTATCAGTAAAAGTGAACTAATACCTAACATTATGGAATAAAAAAATAAACAAAAAAAAGACTAAACATACGGGGTTTGTTCTTTTTTAAATGTTACCCTGATTGGAAAATGTACGATATATAGTTTTAAAAAAACACGCTTTGATGAAAAGGGGAGGTGAAATTTTCAAACTGACAACATAAACATTACCAAAAAGTTTATCCATAAAAACTTCATCCAAATTTTTATTCGGGCATATTTTTGGTCATTAGGAGAGCATATGAAGAATGTTGGGAGAGGCTGTTTGGGGTGACGACACCACAAATGATCGATCTTTTGACTTTCCTGCTCCAATTTGGGGGTAGGTTGGTATAAGAATATTGTTGCTGTAATATCTGGAAGGGCTATGCATGGGTGTGTGGCCGACTTAATTGATCGGATAGTTGCTGGTTGAATTAAGAGTTAAGTAGGTGAAATTAAAGGAGCATGTGTGGATGTTTTCTCCATAGGCACGGATTGGGTGAATGGATTGAAGATGGTTGGTTTTAGATTTGCAGGAGTATGCAAATGTGTTTTTAGCAGAGGCACTGAAGGGGTTTGATGATGGGTAGGCATTAATAGGTAGTGGTGGTATATTTTTTAGCTCTAGAAACTGATGTTCTCCCCGCTCTTGTGCTTTATTAAAAAGCACCTAAATTCCCCTTTTTCAATCGGAAAGGTTTTTACCCATTGGAATAACAGAAAAAAACTTCTGTCGTCATCTACCGGTTGCGCTGGTGCCGCTGCGGAGTAGAATTCATAAATTTTTTAAATTTTCTTCACCAATACGGTCGTTTTTGCCCTGGAATCCTAAAAAATTTACCGGTGTGCATTTCTTGTGAAATTTTTTTTGCGCTGCTGTTCAGGCGTAACAGAAAGTGTGAACTCACGACTGGATGCCTCCATGCGGCTTGTAATCTTACGTCTCTTTTCCACTTGATCATCTGTATTTCATCAATTTGGACGTGTATCTTCATCAACACTTGTTGATGTTGGGGGATGGGGTCCACAATGCATCAAAAATTCCATTTGTCTTGTAAATATATGTTCTATTATAGCCCCTTGTCCCGATACGGTATTTTTTTCAAAATTTTTTAAAGGTATCACCACCCTTCCATTTTTCATAATTTAGTACCTGTAAAAAAATGCCATTCTTTGAATAAAATGTATAAATCGCTAATCATAATCTTTTAATAAGACAAACGAAATTTCGTTGCCTTTTAAGATGAAATTTCGAATAAAAAAATATTTTTCAGGTACTTGGGAACTGGCTGCAGTTGATTAAATTCATTATCAGTACAGACAGGACTTAACTTGACAAAAAATTAGAAGAGTCGTTCTGTATTTGGATTATTCTTCATCAGGGTTTACCCGTTTCACTGGAAGGATGGCAGGAGAAGGCTGAAATGTTTTTTGGGGGAACTTTAATTGTTTGGGTGTCTTAGATGGAAAAATTAAGGATCGCCAACCAGATTTTAGTGGCTCGGATACAACTACAAAAATTTCATTCTGTTTTTCTTTTGTTGCTTTGCCAACTTCGTAAAGCGCACCTACCGGAACTGGAGGCTCCTGGACGATTTTATGAACCCAATTTAAAATACCAAAATAATTTTGTGGCTTCATTCAATTTCCCTAGTTTTTAGTTGGCTTTTTTGGTTGGGACTGGTGGGGAATGGGAAAATTGGAAGAAAATTTTCTGATTTACTTGTTACTACGTTTTTATTTTCGTTGAGGATGCAGTGTTTGGGGTCCAAACTATATTAACCGACTTCGATCTGATTTTTTATAAGCCAAAATTTAAAATTTTCCCGGGCCCCGCAACGTTTGCTGCGGTTTAAAAACCCCTTTTTTTTCCTAAAAAAAAAATTTTTTTTCTAATAAATAATGAAACTTTAGTTTTTAAAAAGAAAATAATTTAATGTGCATTAAAAAAATAAAAAAAAAACTTTTTAAAAATTATCAAAGATGCTCAAAAATAAACCCCTTCCAAAACCAAAAATTCCGGGGGTTGTCATAAAAACCCTTTTCTGACATTTGCAAAAAATTTTGGGTAATAACCCAAAAAAGAATTCTCAATTTTTAGTAATTGTAATTTTTTAGTTAAAAGCCCTTTTCCCCCTGGAAACCATAAATTTCTATTTTACGTCCCCCAGAAAAAAAAATCTTGGGGGAGACCATGAAGTAAATGTCGATTTATCAGTAAAAAAATTTTTCCAAAAACTTGCATTTTATTTTTCATTTCCATTACTTTTTTAAAAAATTGCATTTTTCAAAATGATCATCAGGGTTAATTTTCCCCGGGGTTTTTTTCCTTTTTTTTTAAAAGGAGCGGTATAAATTTTTTTCAGCACTTTCCCCCCTGATCTTTTGCACAAATAACCCCTTTTTCTGCAATTAAAAATTGGAAACTAAAAGGTTTTTAATAACCTTGTCCTACCATAATTTCTTTCTTTCCCCCTTTCCCGGGGTTTTTTGTTCTGGGGCACTAATTTTAAAATTTTTTTTTTGGAGTTAAAAACCCCAAATTTTCAGAAAGTTTTTTGCCCCCGGTAAATAGTGGAAAAAAAGGGTTTTGGCCTAGTTTAAAAAAATTTTTAAAAATTTCCCCCAATTCCCTAACAGGATTTCCACGGTGATACCATTCAGAATTTTAATTTTTTCTCTTTCAGTTCGTAAACATCCATTATAATAATTTTTTTTTTTAAAAAAAACTTTTTGGTCGCAAATATTCGACACAGTATAAAAAATTTGCTGTCGAGCGTTCGATACTAAAGAATTATTTCAGAAATAAACTTTGAATTGTTTGCGGAAAAATTTTGATCAAAGCAATGCGTGGGGCTTTTTTTTGGTACATCCAAAATCGTCCAAGATTGTCCTATGTTCGCAGTTCTCTCCCCTTTATGTTTAACTATAATTTAAGTGGGTTCATGTGGAAGGGGATCCGATAGTCCCGGAAAACTCTAAATTGTAAAAGCATGTTAAAAAAGGCCCCAAAAACCTCCAAGGGGCCCCAACTTTTCCCCGGGAAAACGGGGAACTATGTTTATACTTTTTGGGGGGGAACGTTTTCCCTTAGTTTGAAGAGACCTTATAGGGGGAAAAATTTTTAAGTTACAACAAACGGTTTTTTCCCACCGTTTATTTTAGAACTCTTTTGGTATGTGGAATGTTCTTTTGGCATCCCCACAAATAAATGGGGAATTTTTTAGAGTTTTTGGATTCAAAAAGGTAAGATTGGTAATTAGTATAATAAAATGTTGTTGTTTTTGCATAATTATGGAAAAGGGTTTTTTTAAAAAAATGGGGGACACGCTTGTTTTCCCAAAAATATGAAAATTTTATAATCCCAACACCATTAAACAAAAGGGGAAGAAACACTCAGAGGGGAAAAATTTATTGGCAGAATATTTTGTAAGCAATGCTGGTTTTAAGTTTCGTGGCAAGATAAATTAAAATTTAAAATTGAATTTGTTTTTATGGATCCAAAACAAAAATAAATTAGCAGTTTTTTTTTTTTTGTTTTTAACAATAATTTTTCTTCCATCGTAGTGCACGGGTATTCCAGCAAAAAAAGGAAAAAAAGGGAGTTGTTGCAAATTTTTTTTAGTTGTTCGAAAAGCGTAACAAAAAAAAAAATTTTTAAAAAAAAAAAAGTTACGAAATGGATTATGCCTTTTTTTTAAAGGAAAAACCCCATATATTATTACGTTTAGATTTTTTTCAATTCTGGGTGTTTAATAAAGGTATCTATATCTATCTTCAATTTTTGTTTTTTTCTTATCGACGATCAAAAGTCACATTTTTTGGGTTTTTGAACCCCCATAATATCTAAACGGTTTGACCAAAACCAAAAAAGGGTTTGGCATTTCTATATTGGGGTTTTTGGCCATCTTAATTTTAGCTTTTGGGGGAAACAAAAATACCAAAAGTAAAAAAAACCAAAAAAAAAAAAAATTTTAAATTTATTGGAAAGCAAAAAAACCTTTTTCTTCCCCTTTCGAATTGGGGTTTCCTATATAAACTCTAAAAGAAAAAAAAGGGACAATTATCAATTTTTTATATTTTAAACAGTTGGAATAAATAAGCTAACTAATACGATATATCAAATTTGCTGGGGAAGGTATCACAAATAAAAAAAAAATAGAGAAATAAAAAAATAATGAAATTGGGGTTTTTTTCCCAAAAAAAAAAGATGTTCCTCGTAGGTAAAAAAAAAACCCCCCTATATTCAAAAAAAAAATAAAATTAAACTTTTTTTAACCAAAGGGGCCGCATTTTTTTTTTTTTTTTTTTTTACACCCAGTAGATTCCGGGGGAAAAAAAAATATAGGCTACCTTTTAAAATGGTCTCCCTGTACTTTCTTAAGTTTGCTTTTTACTAATAAGCAAATACATTTTGAAGTGAATTAATTTTTCCACTAATGAAAAACGAGTCACATAAAAATTATAGTATTTCATTCGCATGTAATGGCTCGTGAACCTCATTCTTGTAAGTAATAGCTATCATTACATGCTCTTTGAATAATAGTTTATTATTCAAAAACAAAAAAATACATATTACTTAAAATATGTTAAACCCCCTATTTTTATTTTCTTTTATAATGTTGAGGTAAGGTTATCTTTGAAACTTTTTTATTTTACATGTTGAAATTTTTCTATTTACTTATTTGCGGTTATTATTAAACTTTTTCGACCATCTACATTTTACTATATAAGGCACATTTTCATAAGAATCGTTTGTAAATTCGGTTTCTCATTCTCACTATCGATTTGGCAATGGGCTGTTACAGAACAGGAATATTTTTTTATTTATCAACATTTTTATGTTCAGGAATAAAATGCATCTACTAATAAACTTACCTAAATCATTTTGTTCTTTCTCCGATTTGCCTTCACACCCATTGTACATCAGTGAACATACTTCCGCCCACGCTTTTCTCTTCTTAATTTTGTCATGGTACTCGGATAATGAAGTATTTCATATTACAGGACGATTCTTTATAGCTTCAATGAAAATTTCGGCATCAAAACCGGTGGAATCCACCTTACTACTGGAGAAAAACTACTATTAGTTTATATACTATTATTTTTAATATCCAACCTACCTACCAATACTACTGGAGAAAAACTATCAACACACCACTGATAATGACGCAAGTCCAAGCAACCGGGGCGAGGCGTGTGAATTGCTCAATGTTTCACCAAGTACTGCTTACCCGGAGAGCGAGGGATTTTCGCCGCGAAATCGTCGCGAAGTAGCAGTCCCCGGCGAGCGCCGGCGGTTAGCGGCGTCTACTCGGCGTATTCTCGATCCGCCACGATGAACGCACCATTGATCCTTTCTCGCACGCGCTGAGAAACTTCGCGGCGAGCATCGCGCGAATTCGCCATGAAAATCGCCGTGTGCATCCGACCTACTGCGCTTTAGCCAACGTAGATTGGAAAACGCATTATTTTTTGTTACCTTTTTACGTTTTTACATAAGAAAATGGTGTGCATTCAAATAAAGTAAACGTTACCAAAATTTATTTTATAAGGCTACCTATTCCCTACGACAACCCAAACTAATGTTTTTTAAATAATCCGAGTGATTAATGCCGCGCGAGAAAACTTCGCGGCGAGCTCGCAGCGAACTTCGCCATGAAAATCGCCCGTGTGCATCGAGCCTAACGCGCTCTGTAGCCAACGTAGTTTGGAAAACGCACTTTATGGGTCGTTTTGTCACCTTGCTTTGCGGTTTTTAAAAGCAAAACTGCATAAAAAAAGAAAATGGTGGGTGCATTCAAATAATAGTAAACGACTAAGCCAAAATCCATAATGTTTTTTAATAACTTTCGTAAGTCGATTAATAGTTTTTGATCTACATTGTTAAACAATACAAAAATTAAACTAAATACAAAATGTAATTTTAAAAACTCATACTTTTAAATGCCCTACTTTTGCAACATATCCTGTATTATATCCGATATTTTTAAAAGTATATGCGATTACGGATTTAACATAAATGATATTGGGTAATCAAAAAAATTACTGTACTCTAATATAAGGGCACCCTGTACGTTTTACAATAACGGACACAGGGGAAAATAATTAAAATATAATGTTATCAATAGACTTCTACCGATTAATTTCAATTGTTTATTACTATAACGGACAAAAGTAAAAATCCAAAAAGTTTGAGATTACAATTATATTAACCTTGTTTTTTTTGCACAATTCAGATACAGTGGTATTTTGTTAAGTAATTCGGATAAAAGTATGTTTTTGTTTTTTTTTTTAATTAAAAGACTGAAGTAATTAATAATAACTTAATTTATATTGTTTTTTTTGTTTAAATAAATGGTTTACCAAATAGTGTGTTGTTATTTTCCGTCACTTCTAAACTCAAAAAAAATTTTTTCGTTTATTTTTTATTATTTAGTATATCCAAAAGAATGCCGCCATGTATAGTTGGTGGCCTAATTGTACGTGCCTGTTAGTAAATAGGTCTGTTTGTTATTCAGAAATATTTTACACTGGGCAAGTTCTTTATTCCATCGATAAAAAGTACGCTGAATTTATGCGCTGAACGTCAAATGACGCCATAAGAAATTCTGATGGAACAAATTAAAACGAAATGTTAAAAACGCTTTGCTGTTTGTTCTGCAACTGTCAATGCTCAGCTGATTGATGTGTTTATCTTCCGTATTTATTTATATTTTTTTGCTCAAGTATTTTTAACTATTTTGTTACTAATTATGTTTAATGTTTCCTTACATTATAATAATGAATATTTTAACGTCCTCGTCGACCAGGAAACCTATAATGAACTAATTAATGGTAGGTATTGGTTTTAATATAATTCTTAATTAATTTGTAATTTTTACACTAGATAACAAATGTAAACAAATAGGGCCTCTTTAAAATTTTAGATTTTTTTGTGTTTCATCTAGCTTGTCAATTAATTATTTAGAGAATATTTTTATTTTAATGCTGGCAATAATTCTTAGATTACATCTTTGAGTAACCAAGTACCCAAGTCGTCTGATAAAAAATGTATTTAATTCTAGCGTAAATCAGCAGGGTCAATAAATAATTTAACTGAAAAAAAATATTTATTAACCCTGGTTACCTGTTAATTAATATTTATGTTTTAAATTTATTGTATTAGCCTGTACTGAAGCCTGTACTATATTATTTATACTGTTAATGTTATAAGGAACCAATGCTTTGTTAAATTTTAGATCCAACTAAGCTCTCAGATTATGCCAAACAAGCCTACGAATTGCTTCATCCAGAAATGATTGAAAACTTGCCAGCATCATCACAATCTAGCAGTCAGATATTAAGTACCCTCGATAACGAAATAGAGAGTCTACCTGGTACCAGCAAAAAGCCCATAGATTTATCACAATCTCCCAATTCTTTAAAGGAAATTGATTTTAAGTAGACACATAACCTTACACGATTACTAATAGACAAAAGACTTGTGAAAGAAAAAGACTTTAATAGGCCAATAGGCAAAAAAAAAGAAACTCTGGCAACAGATTGCAAAAGAAATTTTAAGTTTGACTGGTTCTGCTGTTGCTGGCGAGATGTGTGATGTTAAATATCTCAATCTTTTAAGCACCTACAAAGCCATTAAAAAAAATCTCAGCAGAGCGGGGAGTCTAGTATAACTTGGGAATATTTGTTTGACGAAATTTTGGGGTGCAAAGCCTCAGTTTATCCCGACAGTGAAGTGCTGGGAGATGTCGACTCAATTTCCAAAGAAAATATTAACTGTGAAAATGAATTAAATAATGAAAAAAAAATATTAAGGAAGATGAAAACCAACTAAAATCTGGGAAAAAACGAAAACAGTCTATTGGGATAGGGGAATTTATAATAAACAACAAGAAGATCAAGAAAAAAGGAAAAAGAAAAAAAAAAAAGAAAAACTTGAGGAGGAACGGTGGAAAGAAAAAAAAAACATTAAAAGAAAGAGAAATTCAAGCTATTGAAAAATTAGCAGATGCGCTTGTACAGCATAAAAAACCTTCCAGTTAAATTTATGTATTTTTAAAAGTTTTAAATGATCTCTTATTTATATGTTTAATTAGAATTATATTTTTTGTTATGGTTAAAATAATATAATATTCTAATTTATGTTATTTTTATGTATAACTCAATTAGAGTTATATTTTTTGTTATGGTTAATACAATGCCACCTCTAGAATTTTTCTTATCTAAAAAGTGAGATGAACCCAAACTAAGTATATACAAGATGCTATTGGCCTCAAGAACACTTGTAAAGAAAATTTTAATTTGAAATTTTCAAATAAAACTTGATTTTTTGCAGCACTGCCAAAGATAAGCAAATCCTCTATATTTTTTCATAAATTTGATCAAATTTTATGGTCAAATCCCAAATTTTACAGAATTATCTACCTTTTTTTTAAAAACCATAGCCAGTCGACATTTTTTTGCTTAACTTATGCTTATCTAAATATTTCAGAAGCCTCTCATTTCAAGAAAAATGCATACATTTTTGTGAAATTTAGTATTTGACAATAAAATTTGACCAAATTCACAAAAAAAAAAAAAAATACAAACAGAGAATTTGAAGTTAGATCTTTCTCCGGGAGCACTGAAAAAAAAATCAACTATTTTTGCAAATTCCAAAATGAAAATTTTATTTACCAAAGTGTTGCCCTTATTCTGGTATATATTTGGTGTGGGTCCCATGTCTCACTTTTTCCAAAAATTATTTTTTAAGTCCTGTAGCATTTGTTCTTAAAATAAAACAATATAAAGTTAATTATTTTTTTTTTATTTGGCCATAGTAGGTATTTGTGTACTTAACAAGAACCTTAATAAAATAAAATAGATATGTATTTAGTTGAGGGGAATAATAAAGTACCAAAAAAACTATTCTTAAATAAATTTTAATTTCTACAGTGTTAGCATTATATTTTGTCTTATTTCATTTGCTGTAATATTATGCAAATCATCAATATATTCTAAGTTATTTGGGTCATTGTCCTCTTCAATCTGTAACTCTTCCATGGTTTCATCTTTATTACTGTCTATTAAAACGTTATGGAAAATGCATGCTGTAAATATAATATATTTAAAATAAGATAAATTCAAAATATGAAGATATTTCAGCCTTCGAAATGTTCCTTTTAATCTCCCAAAAGCTTGTTCTATTACTACTCGCACACTACTAAGTCTTTCATTAAACATTTTTTGTTCGCGAGTTAAATTTCCATTGTCACGAAAAGGGACCATTATGAATGTATCTAAGGGATATGCACTATCTCCTAATAAATAGGAACCATGAGGTAACATTTCATTTTGGTTATTTACAATCTTATTATAGATAGGTGAATTTTGCCATACTCTGGCGTCATGTACTGATCCAGGCCAACCACTAAAAACATCAATAAATTTTTGTTGTGAATCACAGATACACTGAATCTCTATTGAATGGAAACCTTTTCTATTATAATAGGACTTATCGGCTAGCGGCCCTGGAATCTGAATTTGTGACCCATCAATACAACCAAATACATTTGGAAAAGATTTGGCTCTTAAATTCTGTATATACCTCATAGCTTCATTTTTAGTTGGCCATACTATATATTTATTAGCCTTAGATGAAATATGTTTACACATCTTTATAAATATAGTGTGTGCATGACCTTTAGCAAAAGAAAACCTATCACGGGCACTCCTAAAGCTTTCTTGATTAGCTAATAACCAAATTGTAAGCAACATACATTGTAACACTGGAACCTTGCTTCCTGAAGATATCACCGGCACATCACTTAAATGATTTTCTAACAAAAAATTCTAAAACAAAAAAAATAAAATTACAACATACCAACAAAAATTTGCTGACATATTTGTCCTCTTTTATAAGTATCCACATTCCTCACCTCTATATCACTTCTATTTAGCCTGAAGTGACTTTTAAAATCGTCTAAACTATAACTCGAGTTAAATTGCATAACATTTTTAGTTTTCAAGTGTCTTTTTCTTTTCCCTAATATAATTTTCTGAATAACAGAATCATCAGAATCACTCTCACTATGGCTACTATTACTGCTGTCGCTCGAAGAAAGTATTTTTTCGTTGTGATAATTACAACAGCCTCCATTTTTCCACAAAAACTGAATTTTGCTAACTAATTTCAACATACGTAGCAGAGACCGTAGTTTTAAAACTTAAGTTTAATTTAACCTTACTTTTTGTACAGATGCTTAATGTCAAATTAAAGTTCGATGGATCCGATGAGCAATCGAATGAAAGTGCGCATTTTATAAAAACGCTTTGATGGAATCCATCGGACTCCCCAGTGGTAGTTTAAAAACGGTTTGATGAATTAGCACTTAATGCGCTGGATCCATCGATGGAATAAAGAACTTTCCCACTATATCAATGATCGATATACATTTTTGACTATGTAACATTTTTTGTTCCCATCTAGCCTTAAAATACACCTTCGATAAGAGCGCTGATGTAAAAAAAGTGTAAAATAGTGTACACACAAACAGACCTAAGTTTCTATAAGAATTGCAAGCAATGTTGCCGTATTTACTTTAATAAAATAATAATGTTTTGCTGCCATTATTTAATATTAAGCGACAGAAAACAGTTTTAGTTATATCTTTTTTATTTCTTAAAACCTTGGAACATATAGCTGCTAAAGGCAGCCTCGCCGATCGACCGTGCAAACAAGCTTACGAAAGAGAAAGTGACAGTAAGTCTCTCTCCCTCTCCTCCTTTCTCTTTCACTCTCTCCCTTATTTCCGTCTCTCTCTATCTCTCTCTTGATCCGAGTGCTGATTGGTAGGCGGGGAGGTGATGTAAAAATGCTACTACTACCATAGTATTAATTTTATGACTATCAAAAGCGAGTTTGGTAAAAAGCGCAACGTATCTGACCTGGTCATAAGCTTTGGGTAGGTCAAGAACAACGATCTAGGATTTTCAAGGAATTTAAGAGGCTTGCTTTAGTTATGTGAAACACATAAAAAAAGATTTGCCGTGTGCCAGTCCTCGAACCATCAAAATAGGTAAAGAAAACAACAATAGACAAATGAAAACAATATCTAGATCGTTGGCATGCGTCAAAAGTATGCGAAGACAACCCCAGGTGAGCCATCTAAAAAATTAAAAGCTAAGATTCTTCTTTTAGGGTGCACTCAGTTAAAACAAGTAGTATGACCTTTAACAGGCCACTGCTATGTCACAACATGCAGGGTTTGCGGTTAATGGAAGTAAAGAGCCTTACACATTATATATAACTGCATAGCACCGGCGTACAAAAGACATAATCTTTATGGAAATCTACTAGACGTAAAAAAGAAAAAAGACTTTTATAAGAAGGAAGGAGAGCACAATAAGTCAATAGGGTGCAGTGTAAATGTGGACAACCCTTTTAAACCAACCAACCAACCAACCAAAGACAGAATATTGTTTGGTAAGTAGTTTACCTTCGTTTTAAAAGAAACACACTTTTGTTTTTAAAGGTTTAAATTGGAAAAAAAATAGTATAGAAAATTGTAAGAAAATTGAAACACTGGAAACGGGTATATATCCGACGCCAACTTTTGAAATAAATATGAAGTTATTAAGGAGTAGGTATGCTATGTGCGTACGAACATCATAAGGGTAGTTTTTCCCATGTATTTCTTATGGGAGAAATTTCAGCCCCGATCTGCAATTTTATCACCAACCTAAAGCCCATCCCAAAATAGGGGATGTTTTTAAATCACGTAATAGATAGGGGTAGTTTTTGTAGGGTAATATACCTAATATATTATGTAAACTCCATCTGACGTCATCAGGGTCATCGTGGCCATCATGGTCATCGGGTCACTTTGGAAATAAATAATAACCTAGTAGGATTCGAACCATTCGTCGCGTCGTCCTATTGCTTGAGCGCCACCATTGCACCACGGTCAATAGTAAATGATAAGTTGAAATAGATGTATAGTAGAAGTGACGTAAATAATTAAATAAATAAATAAAAACCTAGCAGGATTCGAACCATCCATGGCGACGTCCTAGTGCTTGAAAGTCCTTGCTTTTCTTTGCTTTTTAAAACTCTTTTATTTTCCACTATTATTTACATTTCAATTATCTACAATTTTAATATACAATATATACAATGTTCTTCACGCTGGCTGCTCGGGCTGTCCCTTGCTTGGCGTGGGTAGCCTGATGGTAGAAAATCTACCACCAGGGGCTGCTGTTAGCCCGTGGAGATATTGAAGTGCGTAATTGCTTTCAAGGCTTTTTCCGCGTCAGCTTAAAGAGCTATCCACGAATTCAATGGTAAAGTTCCTATTTATGTGTTGTTTGGTCATTTAGTTTGTCATTTTTTAGTGTCTATTGCAGGAAAAATAGGAATAAAAAACCTGCTTTATATTTTAATTTATTTTTCAAATGTCTAAGCATTAGTTTATGACAGTAAGTTTTTATTTGTATTAGAGCCCCTTTTAGATTTAGCGGGACATACTAAAGGAGCTGTGGAAAGTTTTTTTATTGTTTGTATGTTTTGTCTTAATGGTGGTCTTTGTTCTAGATATAATGGCAATCTGTGGTGTAGTTGTTTGTGTTTTATGTTGTCATGTATTCTTGCGTTTGTAAGGTTACGTGTAAGGTCTAAGTCACCGATCTAAGTTTTGTGTTTTTGTCAGGTGGAATTCGTTTGTGAGTTCGTTTAAGTAATCTTTTATTTTCTGAGTGTTTGTTATTTCATTTTGCATACGCTGCAACCTAAGTATTTGGGTGTCGAAGACATCCGGCCACACAGGCGCAGCGTAGGTTATAACGGGTTTTATGATTAAATTATAGATGATTCGTTTGTTTTCGAGGGCTATTGGAGATTTGGGAGAAAGCAGGAAATATAAAAATTGCTGACTGAGGAAGGCTTTTTGAAGTGTGTAATTGACGTGAGACACAAAATTGAGTCTCTCGTCAATTACCACTCCAAGGTATTTGATTTCTGAGAGGGGATAATAGGTACGTTGTTAATTTTTAAGGGTATGTGTATTTTGTTGTTCGTAAATTTTTTAGTAAGTATTATACAGTCTGTCTTGTCCTCGTTAATTTTGATCTTCCATTTTTCGTAAAATGGTATTAACCCTAGAATACTAACCATTCGTAAAATTTACGAACGCAAGTAATATTTTTAGGAAATGGCAACAATGTATAAATCGTAGATGTGTCTCCGTTTCAGTAGCTTCGTTGGTTAGTCTAGCGAGCAGTTTGTGAGTGCTGTGGTCGTTACCAGTGTAGTCTATATACTTGTGTTACGCACCGATTCGTATTTTTGACAAAAGGTTAGTGTTTACGTAATTTTTTTTGCCGTTCACAATTTTATTTTTTTTTAATAAGCAATTTTATTGCAAAATGGCCAGGAAATGGGAAGATATAAGACCCTTAACTCAAGCAGAACTAGAATTGGAATTGGAGGGCGAGCTACCAGGTGAATTTGATGATAAAACTCACGAATGCATTGAAGAAGCTTCCAGTGATTCAGAAACCGAAGACAACTTGGAAAATTACTTTAGCCCATCAGGATCAGAGTATGATCCAGACTTTTCTAATGCAGAGAGCACTGATTCTGAGGAATGTAGTCCCAAGCAAAAGAAAAAAAAATAGAGAAAATTCTTCCTGCTGTCGTGATTCCTCTGCAATGGAAACCCTACCTATTTCTTTGAATGTTCAAGAGATGCAAAACCAAAAAGACGCTTTTTTTCAGCCGAATGAAACTAATTTTAAACATTCTGAAGAAAAGGGCATTGAAGAAATAGAATTAGAGCAAGTTCAAGAAGCTGAAAAGCATGGGAACCTAGATATTGTTTACGAAACCAAGCAAAATACCAGCGATTTGCCTCTGAGCTTAAAAGGAAAGAATGGCCACCGCTGGTGTACAGTGTCTAATATTCGGAAACGTACATCAAAACGAAACATTCTGCACATTGTCCAAGGGCCTTCTGGACTAGCTAAAGATGCTAAATCACCATTAGAGACTTTCCAATGTCTAATAAATGATTCTATATTTGATAAAATTGTGTTGCATACTAATGCTCAGATTAGTATAAAATCAGAAAATTATAAAACTGCTAAATCTACAAACTCTTCCACCACTAGGGATGAAGTAAATGCACTAGTTGGACTCTTAGTATTTGCAGGTGCGCAGAAAGATAATCATCTTAACAATGAGTTGTGAAAGATTTCAGTTTCTTTTAAATAATCTTAGATTCGATGATAAAAATACCAGAAATGAACGTAGAATTTTAGATATATTCGCCCCAATTCGAGAAATATGGGACGAATTTATTTCTGCTTGTACAGTATCCTATAAGCCTGGTTCTTATATAACTATTGACGAGTAACTATTGGCATTTAGAGGTCGATGTCCCTTTAGAATGTACATCCCGAACAAGCCCGCCAAGTATGGGATTAAAATTGTAATGACTTGTGATGCTGGCACAAAATACATGCTGAATGCTGACCCTTACCTAGGAAAACATACACGTACTGACGGTGAGCCTTTAGGACAATATTATGTCAAAAAATTGACAGAGAATATTCACGGTAGTAACCGGAATCTCACAATGGACAATTGATTTACTTCTGTTAGCCTAGCAGATATACTTTAAAATCCCCTTACAATTTGACGATTCTTGGTACTTTACGACACAACAAACGGGAGATACCACCTGAAATGGTGGATCTGAAAAACAGAGAAGTCGGATATTCCAGATTTTGTTTTGATAAAGAAAAAACTTTGGTTTCGTATAAAACTAAAAAAAATAAGAGCGTTTTGGTTTTATCCACAATGCACGAAGGCTCGGTTATTTGCCAAGATACTAAAAAGCCCGAAATCATTTTGCACTATAACCAGACAAAGGGCGGGGTGGATACTTTTGATCAAATGTGCGGCCACCGAAGTTGTTCTAGAAAAACTCAAAGATGGCCGCTTTGTATATTTTATGGAATGATCAATATGGCCTGTATTAATGCCTGGATTATATACAATCACAATCTAAAAAGAATGGGACAAAAAGCAGTCACTAGAAAGAATTTTATGATTAGTCTTCACGAACAACTAACACGAGCATGGCTAGAAAAGCGTTTTGTAATGCCAACTTTGCAACGCTCACTTAAGCTTCTCATAAGTGATATAATTAAAATTCCTATTGCCGATACTAACAACGAACATCCCCCTGAGAAGCGAACAGCTTGTTACATCTGTCCGTCAAAAAAGCGAAGAATGACGTCACTTTATTGCAACTATTGCCGTCGAGCATTCTGCGCGGAACACCGTGCCCGATGTTGTGTCACCTGTGATGCTGAAAACTAGTTTAAAACTTTTTGACTGTTTTTAGAGTTAGATAATATGCTTGTATTCATTTTGTCAAAAAATAAAAAATATAAAATATTATATATTTTTATATATATATATTATATATATATATATATATATATATATATATATATATATATATATATATATATATATATATATATATATATATATATATATATATATATATATTTTTTTTATTTTTCAAATTTAAAAAAAAATCGTAAAAATTACGATTGGTTAGTGACCACGTTTTTTTTGTTAATTTTAAGGGAAAATTAGGCAAAAATCTTTATTTTGTGGTTTTTATTGTAATTTAAGATTAGCATTCTAGTTAAGGAATTAAGGTGATATTGGATATGCGACTTGGCTACTGCCGCCGAAAACGAGCTGGCTTATACCAGTGTGTCGTCGGCAAACAGAGCCAAGTTTGTGGAGGGGTAGTGAGGGATACCGGCAAGGTAAAGGTTGAATAATTTACTACGCCGGCGTGCATAGCCCTAGGGGTAGAGAGGGAGTTGTTGACTCGGACTTGGAAGGTTCGTTGTGAAATGTAAGAGTGGATGAGGGTTATTAAATGGAGTGGGAAATTGTGCACAGAGTACTGTTTATATATTAATCCATTGTGCCACACGGAGTCAAAAGCTCGTTGGATGTCGGGTGATAAAAGCACGGTGTTTTGGCCTTAGTTCATTTTGTTTAATGCGTTTTGCAAGACAAGGGCTACTAAAAGCACTCCACTAAGTCCTGCCTTGAACCCAAATTGTTCCGGTGGCACAGCCTTTTCGAGGTTTTGCTTATTTATCTTTTGGAGGATTGCTCTGTGAACTAAGGAGAGCGATAGGAGGGTATGAGCTAGGAAGTCTAGGATCTTTGCCGGGGTTGAGGATGGGAACAACAATGGCTTTCTTCCATTGCTGTGGAAAATGAAGGATAATTAGGGAATTTATAATATATAGGAGTTGTAGGAAAGGTTTTTTGGGAATGTTTTTTAGGAGAATATTAGGGATATTATGAAAGCCTGGTGCCTTGTTGTTAGTCAGGGTTTTGATGATTAGAGACACATTTTTGGGAGTGAGGAGGAGTTTCTTCAGGGCAGTATGGGGGTATGGGGTATTTTTGTCTTATTAATCTGTTGGCTATGTCAGTTATTACGTTTTGTTTGTTTGTTTTGTTTGGTGTGCCGCTACACACACCAGCCAGGAACTTTGCAGGGTTTCAGGGACCTCCTGACTAGTCTGTGCGACGGCAGGGTTAAGTGAGGGTATTTTGTTGTACTTTTTCCTGAGTCGTCTGGTCAAACGACACAGAGAGTTATCCTGTACAGACAACCCCCTGAGTATGTCAGACCTGGCTTTGTTTTTATGTTCGTGTATTCTTTGTCTAATTATTGCTTGTATGTCACTTAATTGCTGGTAGTCTCGTCTCTGTCTATGTCGCTGCCATCTGCGTCTGATGTGTTTTTTAAAGTAATAAGGTTTATTATGTGATCTGGTAGGCAATCTTCCTTGGGTTTCGAGCTTATTTTTCTAGCAACTTGGTTGCGAGCTTGCTGTATATTATATGTCAATGTGTCGACTTCTTGTTCCAGTTCTTGTGTTGTATTTATTTTATTATTGATGGTTGTATTGTTTTGTAAGATTCTTTTAAATGTTTTCCAGTTTGCTCATTGCTCATTTATTGTCGCTACGTCTGTTAAGTTTAGTAAGTTTTTGTTTAGTATTATGTCGAGGGTTGTCGGAGTTGTTTGGTTGCTGGGATAATGCGTGTGTGTCGGGGGTGCGAGTATTTGTATATTCTGTGCCATGGCATAATCACAAAGTTGATGTCTATTTCTGTTATTTCTGTGATTTTGCCATAGCACATTGCGTGCCTTAAGGTCGCATAGTACGAGTACTTAATAAATAAATAAAATAAAATAAATTAAAACTTTTAAAAGTAAATAGTTTTGTGAGTGTCCCACGACGAAGTGCGGCGATTAACAGACAAGCTTTGAAAATTTAAAGGTTTACAAACGTCGATAGTGACAACTTGGCTAAAATATTTTCAAGTTGGTGACACTTTCGATTATACCAAAAGTAGGTTTCAACTAGCTGGTTCTAAATAAAACTCCCTATATATTATTTTATTTTTAGATTCCTACACAAGATTTTAGGCAAATTTCATTATCATGTCCTATACCTAAATCTAAGCGTTTTTAACATATTTAAGTTATTACATCAAAACTGACGTTTACATGCCTTAATTCAGGGAATTTTTACACTATTTTAATAACTTATTATACAGGGTGTTCAAGAAATAAGATTAAAAATGAAATTTAGAAAATTGCCAAAAATCTTTGTTGTTAAGGAAAACCCCCAAAGTTTATAATTTTATTTTATTAAGCATTAAAAATATTTGCAAGTTTGTGTAAGATTGTCTATTACGAAAATTTTTGGATTTGATATATTGCCAGTTTAGTAAATATTATGTCGATTCCATAATTCTCAGAGCTGGCTTTAATGGCGTTAAAAAACAATCACTATTGTTGTTTATTGTTCACCGTTGTAAGATAACTAAGATTAAAACGTCCTATCCAAATAGGATCACCATATAAAAATATTAAACTAGTAATTGATCAAAAACTAAACATTTTCGGAATAAACATCCTTATACAAACTTGCCCTTGTTTTAATGCTAAATAAGTTAAGATTAAAAAAGTTTGGGGCTTAAAAAAAATTTTTTAACACTTTCATTTTTAATCTTGTTTTTCAAACACGTGTAATACGTTATTGAAATATTTTTTAAAAATTATTAAAGTAGGTTCTTTTTAACAATAAATCCAACTCAGATTAAATAACGGCTTTCTTATAGAAACAAATTTGTGCATAAAAGACTTAAATGTCAAAAACGTTTAGATTTAAGTAGAGGACATGACAAATGAAATCTGGCTAAAATCTTGTGTAGAATCAAAAAATGTTATAATATATAAGGCGTTTTATTTAAATTGAGCAAGTTGACACCTACTTTTGGTAGAACTGGAAGTGCCACCAACCTGAAAATATTTTAGCCGACTTGGCCCTATCGGCGTTAGTAAATTGCCAAAGCCCACTTTTCGAGAAATCGCCGCAGTTTGTCAATCGTTTGACACCCTGTATATATGTAAAATAAATTGAAGTTATTTTTTTATTTTTATTTTTAAATAAAAATTAAATTTATTATATTTCATTGTTTATTTGCATACTCTAATTAGCCAAAATATGTTAACAATACAAAAGTTAAAAGTCATTTGAGACTTAGGAACTGAGATAACTGAGTTACATAGAATTACGTCAAACTACCCTATAAACTAAATTTGCCTTATTAACTGAATAATCCGAATTTTTGGTATCTTTGGACTAAGAAATCTGCTTCTTGTAATGAACATTAATTACACATTCCTAAACTTATAATAATAGCTGATACCATTCTACTTAAAACCGTTAACAAATAAAGTCAATTGAAGTTTGTAAAAGTTGTGTCGAAACCCTCGAGCATATACCTTCTAGGGGCAGTCTTGACGTTCCGCACTGCGAACAAGCCTGCGAGAGAGAAAGAAGAATCACACTATAACCTTTCTCTCTCGCTCCAACGTGATGATTAGCCGATGAGGAGGTTTCGACCAGAAGCACGTTGGAGCGAGGGTGAAAAAGGTAATACTGTGATTTTTCTTTCTCTTGCACGCTTGTTCGCACTGTCAAGTGTGTCTTTAGTATGTATATGCTCGAAGGTCGAAATAACATGTCCAACCATTACGTAATAAGTTTTCGCACTAAGTGCATTCGTGTCCTTCTTTAACGAATGAAAATAATAAAGGATAGAAGTACACTAAGTAAGCACTCGTTTTACCCATGGTTTTTCTTTTAGTGCTTGGCCGACGGGCAACGCTTAGTCGAACGTAGTTATGCCAATAAAAATGTATGATCAACTACACTGCAGAGCTGATAGACTGTATGGCACATATTTTTATTTATATAGCTAAGTTCGACCGATGTAAGCGCTGACCGTCGGCCGAATAATATATATATATATATATATATATATATATATATATATATATATATAAATATATATGATATATATATATATATATATATATATATATATATATATATATATATATATATATATATATATATATATATATATATATATATATATATATATATATATATATATATATATATATATATATATATATATATATATATATATATATATATATATATATATATATATATATATATATATATATATATATATATATATATATATATATATATATATATATATATATATATATATATACCGAAATATAATATTCCTAAATTCATAATTTGGCTAATTAAATATTTCCCTGTATAAAAAATGGTAAAAGATGAGTGAAAATAAATATAATTTCTTTTTTTCAATCCCCTTACAAGTTACTGAAATGTTTTATAGTAAAAAAGAAAATCACATACCTTCGGCACTTAGGTATGCACAAGGTTATATGTTTCTATCCTTATTGCACCGAACTTCTAAGCATGTTTTAGACATTTATCAAACCGTCCAAATGACAGCAATTTAACGTATTATTTATTATCAGTACTTCCGATCTCACAGCGCTGTCAAAGTAAAAACCACTAAAAACATACTAACCCTGCTCTGGGTGCTGATTGGTGGGCAGGGTATATAAAGCACGTGTAGCGAGAGAGGCTGCATCTAAAAGGTATGTGTTCGAAAGTGTTAACTAACAAACGACTCAATTTAAACTAAGCGTTAAATTTTACTAATACGGGCCTGTCTACCCACCCCAACGATGTGCCATCTATTCAAAAATACCTGAAGTTTTAGGAAATCGCTTTTTGGCAGATTTCTTATGAGTCGGCATGATATACTCTCACCTAGTAACACGCAGTCTTCTGTCCTTCTTTGAAGTGTACGTTATTTGAATTAAGCTATCCTTTAAACCGCTCCGTTCTAAATACATCGAATATGGGATAAACAATTAAAATGTGCGACAAAAAAAACATAATTAAGAAAAAATGGATAATAAAACGTATTATTTTGGTTACCTGGCTACTACTAAATGTCTATAAATCACAGTAAAAAAATATAAAGCGAAATAAATTTCTTATACCGAAAATATTTAATTTTTACTACCGAAAAATCCAACTCAATTTTGTAGTGGTTTTTAAACTTTGTTTTAAAGCATTAAAACTTGTTTTTTTTTTTAATTGTATCTCTTTACATGAAAGATACATGTCTCTTTTATGTAAATATAAGGTGATCCTTTATTTATTTTGCCAAGTTTTGGAGTCTGGTAGTCTGAAAGACAGTAATGTTCTTATGGAGATTTAACATGGCAAAACGGCCACCTTAAGAGTAACTTCGTATTACTACGGTTTGCTTTAAAGGAAATTATTCAAATTAGATATAGACTCTGCTCCAAATTTAAAAATATTAGAGTAAATATTCTTGTAATGTTTAAATCTCCTTTTGTTAAATGGCGTCTATCTGTCTTTTATATTTATAACGCATAGTCCTAAACAAACCTTGGGGAAAAATACTTTATAAATCCAGCTTTAATGAAAAGGTAAAATAGTAATAAATGCAAAAACCAGAAAATAATTTAGCTTTTCGAATTATATTTTATTTTATGCTTCGTGGATTTTAGCAGTTGGTAATTTATTCAATTGCCATTCAAAGCAATCTGTATCTCAAATCGATATCACCTATTCAGTTTAAAATTTGCTATTATATCTATTTTTTAAATATTTGCAAATTTGGGTACTTGTTTTTGTGTCCATAAATAAAATGAGATTTAATATATTTGAGCTCAAAAAATTATCCAAAATTGAAAAACGTTTAAATTAGGCTAACAATTTGTGTCTATTGAATATTTAATGAATCTGTAGCTTACTTAGTATGGTAATTTTATGGGTTTTGTGCTAAAATTGTTTTAAAAAAATATTAAATATTAGCACCGGAAAGACAGTGTGAAAGTGTCTTTTTACGTGTAGGTATCGTATATTGTATATTTTAAACTATTGACGTATATACTCATTTTGTACGGCTGCAGTATAAAAATATATTATTATTAATTTTATTTTACAATCCTTTTTTGATAATAAGCACCCTTATAATTGGGTATTTTTTTATAGCTAAGATTAAAAAATATCCACCAGTTAAAAAACAATTAACTAGATATGATAGCTGATTTTAATTTGATTAAAAATGTTTAGGTTTGAGTTATTATTAACAATAAAGGATTTAGTGCGATTTATATAGTATTTTTGCAGTTATTGTTGTACTAATTAATGATGTTTTAAAAATATGTCCTATTTTTTAATATTATTTTATATTACTAGCGCCACCTAACCATTTTATCATGAGAATGTTAATTTTTCTTTGATATAAGGAACTGCAGCTTTCATATCAACAGCAAGATACCTAGATTTCTTTTCCTGAAAATCGAGGTAAAGATATTTTTGTTTTCATTATTTTAGTATGGGGCGGTAGAAAAGATCTTTTTTAAATTAAAATATATTACTTTTTATTGTTATAGGCGATGTTTATATTACTTTATATTATATTAATATAAATTATTAATCAGATTATAACAATGTCTACTTAAATTCTTAGTATCTGCCTTGGTGTTAACTGCATATTAACTTTGCTGTGTAAATACCCCTTTTAAGATTTTTTTGTGAATTTGTCTTCGTTTTTAATATTTTTGTTTTTTCGAAATCAAAGGTATTTGATTTGTAAAATATATGTTTTCTTTTCTTTAAGATTAAATTAATCAATCAACCAATATCGGCATAGTTATTAGGTCTGAAATCATTGGTCACTTACATTTATTGCTCTATTTGCAAGGCAAATTATAACTCATTTTTTTGAGATATTGGATGTTGGGAGTTAGAGTTTAGGTATTATGATGACCAGGTGCCTTTGGTATACTATTCGGTTTTAACCGAGTTGTTCTTGTTGTGTAACGTTGGGTCAAAAAAATTTATCTATATTAATAAGTGGTGTCTTCTGTATATAATTCCAATTTATTTAAGGTGTTGTTGTGTAATGTTGGGTCCAAAAATATATTTTTGTTTTTAATTTCTATTGTAAACTCTATTTTTTTGTGGTAGCTAATAATGTATGTGTATCTTAAATAGTTTTAATACCTACCACGAAAAATTGCAGTTCACAATAGAAATTAAAAACAAAAAAAAAACTATTAAGAACTAACATAACACAATTACAGCTCAATTAAATTCGAATGATATACAAAAGACACCTGATTATTAAAATACCTAAACTTTAACTTTTAACATCCAATATCACAAAAAAAAGCCATAAAGGGCCTCGGAAATAGATAAATTAATTATTTAATTTAATTTTTTAAAAAAGAATACATAAATTTTACAGTTCAAAAAGAATTCAAAAATCAAAATACAAGGATAACAAAAAACCTATTTATCATTGTTCTACCTTCCCAATCTTTTCGAAGATATTTACAAGAATGCTAAAAAGAAAACATTAGGGTGTGCCATAAATGTTATAAATTACTAAAAAACAATTTTTCCAAATTAAAAAAAAATATTAAAAAAAGTCATATAATATGTATATTAAACTCTAATATAATAGTGTTTATTGAGGTAAAACAAGCGAATTCCTTAAAAAATTACTAAACAGTCATAAATATGACAAACGCAGCAAAAGTGCACTTACAAACCACTCAAAATAAAAATATAAAGTAATATAATTAAATTCAAAACAGATCTTTTACTACCGCCTCAAGATGGCCACGTACTATAATAGAAACAAAAATAACTTTACCTCGGTTTTTGGAAAAATAAACCTCACTGTTGATATAAAAGCTGCAGATCCTTATATCAAACAAAAATATACATTATCATGACAAAATATTAGGGTGTCGCTAATAATATACAGTAATATTAAAAAATAGGAAATAAGAAAAAAATCATTAATTAGTAAAATGAAAACTGTTGGTGGTATCCTTAATTTCTTGTAAGTGTTCGTGTTTGGAAATTTATGTTTTAATGCTATAACAAAATGTCAGTATGTTTTTCCAAGAAAAACTGTTTATTTTAAGTAATGACGAACAAATAATTTTATTTATATAGGTAAGAAAAAAAAAGGTATTACGAATTCAACATTTCTATCTGATGAAGGCCCACTTAGGCCGAAACGCCGTAATAACCTTTTATATATTAGGTCTTATTAGTTTTACTTAAAGCCGATATGGATTTTTAGTAAACATCTTCGTTAGGTAAAAAGGGTCTATGGTTCTATACATATTATATTTTTAACGATACTGTTATCAAGCTGAATATTTTTACAGCATTTAGGGAAAAAAATACCGTTCTGTGTGTCCCTGGTAATAAATTTTAGGTTTTTTATGATAATATTCGGTAATATTTCTGCTGCGGACTAAATTTTGCCACAATAACAACAAAAGCGCATCGGTAAAACCAAGCGATTTGTTTAACATAACGAAACGGCCAAATCTATTAAAACTCATAATATGGCTGCAACATATGAATATGCACATGTTCATTTATCAACAAGCCAGTAGAAATACATTTGCATTTTGTATTAAAATTTATAACCTTTTCCATTTTTGCAATCCAATTATTTTAATTTTTTTGTTTTTTCTTCTTAAAAACGTTTATGGTTTTGGTAGTTCAACCTTAAGCTAGCAGAATTACACTATAATTTAGGTAATTAATCATAATTATAAGCTTATTTTAAACTTTTATAAATTAATATGTTGCTAATATTTGGAATTAGAAGAAAAAAAATAGATAAATAAGGAAGCAGCTAAAGTATTAAGGTATTATTTACATGTCTGGGAAATGGTGTCTACCTCTACTCTGGGTTTTCCTAATTTCATTTAGGAAATCGCCGTTTGCTTCAATAATGACTCCACTTTTACAAGAAAGCTTTCTTTTCTTGTCCACTGACAAGATGTTGTTTTTTCATAGCTAATTATTATGGCTTCTGCACCAAGAAGTTAGCCAATATTATTTTTAACTTAGTGGCTTCTACTAGAGTAGTACAATGTACCACATTATGCATCCCTTTATAACTTAAGTGGGCAGGACCCAAATTACTCACTTTATTTGATCCCCCATTCTAAAACTGTCCAGCTACAGAAACTTCTGCCTCTAAAGTCTTTCTTTCTCCTTTAAATTTTTATGTTCCGTGTTAATGCCTTTTACCTACATGATATAATTTTGGTAAATTATTACTTAGGTTTTAAGACTTAGGGGACTGTCTCCAGATAAAAAAAGCAGCTCGTTTACAACCAGATTCTGCGTAATTTTCCTTTGATTTACTTATTTTGATATGAGCAGAACAACTTCACGACTTTACTTTTAATTTTATCAAACTATGCTTTTAAAAGGTGTCTTAAATAAATACATTTTATAATTGGTAATAGTTTTAATTTATAAATATGTATTGTTTGCATTGTGGTTCAGTTAGCTAATGTTGACCCAGTGAAATAACATTGAAATTTGCTAAAGAATGATCCAGATCAGTATTAGAATAAAATAAATTATTGTCAGCTCATAAATGGACCCTTTAGAAAAACCATAAGTTTTATTTTCCTATGGTGTTTAATGTTTTAAAATATTTGACATAAAAGTTGTCAGGTAGTTGATTTACATTATATAGGTAAGGTTATTTCTATTTTACTTGTGTAAATTTTAAACTTTTAGAGCTAACAAAATACCAGTAGACACTAAAATATCATAAAATTTTAAAATGTGATTAAAAAAAACAAATTAAAAACCTCAAAAGAAGCAAATTTAATAATTGCACCAAAACTCTAAACCTACAGGGTGAGCCGCTAGAGCAAGGTATAATTTGTGTCTTGCTAAGTTAAAAAATAATGGTTAGTTGTGTTAATACAAAAGTTTTACATTTTTTTTTCTGTATATTAATATACATATATAATAAATATACAGGGTAAACCAAAAAATTATATTTTAAATCCTAAATAATATTTTTAATACCCATTTTTTCTAATTTTAAGTAATATGGAATAAAAATAAATAAAATATATAATTTAAATTAAAAAAATACAAAAATTGGATTATTAAAAGAACGTATATTTTTTAAATATTTGGGAATGAATTTTTTGAACAAGATCAATTGTTTAAATCTTTTTTTTTTATTTATTTCATCAAAAATGTTTACGTGACTTTTAATTTGGACAATTTTAAGAGCTTTGTTTTTGATAGGTAAATTTTTTTTATCTGCTCCAGTTTTTAAAATATTATTAATTTTGTTTTGTTATTAAATTGTGTTTGTGTTTGTATACGAAATTGTATTTAACAAAAATTATTTATTTTCAGAAGATCTTTAATTTAAGTTATATAACTTATTTATATAAATCCAAAACTTATAAAAAAAGAAAACAATTTGTTTTAAGACTATCTTAAGTTATAACTTAGGGTTTTTACTTTAATATTTCTCCAATCAAAAATCGTTTAATTTTTTTTTTAATATAATAACCTTAATTTTTGATTATTTAACATTTTTCCATAGCTGTTACAGTTCTCGAGATATTTATTATTGTGTAAATCATCACATGCAATAAATGATTATCTCTATAATGAAACCAATACATTTATTATAAAAGATTATTATTTTTTTAATCTTTAAAATACTATTATACACAACCTTGTATATACTGATTCACTTGCCTTATTCAGTACTGTTTTCAGTTTATCTTTGGGCATATCTTTGCTTTTTAAGTAACTTCCCATGCTAAAATAAATATTATCATCTTTTTAATATATATGTTTTCAAATTTTAAACTCTTTTTTTTTGTCAGCAATTCATTAAAATAGTCAGTAAAATTTAATTTTTCTGTATTGTATTTGAGACACCCCAGATTATTTAAAATCTCTACATGTAAATAGTTATTTTGGCTTAATTTGTTATTACCTAACAGTAATATTACATATTACCAAAAATATATAGTTGTATATCTATCATTCATATTACTTAATTAGGATACTCATTAATATTTTTTATATGGCGTTAAACAATTGTTTTTCTAATTTACCCTGTATTTTATTTTACTAAATAGCACTTTATAAGTAAAAATAGGTTAGTA
The DNA here is from genome assembly GCA_019359885.1 of Listronotus oregonensis. NCBI lineage: Eukaryota > Metazoa > Arthropoda > Insecta > Coleoptera > Curculionidae > Listronotus > Listronotus oregonensis. Next base: position 130,398 of record JAHBCN010000516.1, read on the forward strand.
TACACAGTACAGGGTATTTGATTATATTTACGTGGCCTCTGAGGCCTTTATTTCTAAAAACTGAAAAAAATGTTTTATTTAAAAATTGTAGAATTTTTTCCATATTATCTTTTGATATTATAAGTAAAAAAATATAGCAAAAAAATATTGAATAAATATAGGCAACTTCAACTTTTTTAAATGAAACACTCTGTATATTATACGCTACAACGAAAGATCTTTTTTTTCTGATTTGAAATATATATACATTAATGATATTTGGATGAACCATTTTTAAGATATTTTAGGTAAAATTATTAATAAATTACAAAAAAGTTTCATATAAGTATCAAGAAAGCTAAGGAAACAATAAAATTGTTATGTTGCTAAATTTGGTGAGGGTTTTCTCTGGACCAATAATGTTTATTTTTGTGATTAAACATTCCTGCTAAAGTGAAGGAATACTTGTCGATGAATAGAATTTTATTTAAAAACATTGGATCCTGCCTCGGATCCTGCTGCATAAACCTAGCTATTTCCAATGCATACTTAGGTCGGTCCTGCATGTTTTGTTCAGGAAAATTCTGAACGGACATAAATTTATAAGGATAAAATTTGTAAAATTTTAAGGTTAAATAAATTTTATAATCTGTTTTATTAAGTTCAGATGCCGCATCAGCTATTAATATTTCAGGATTTTCTAAAATTATTATAAGTAGTTAGTGCTAGTCCAATAGAAAAAGTATAATAATCCTGAAAAAACGAGGATATCCAAAACTTTTTTTTCATTTTGTGCTGCAGTCCTTTTCTTCATTTTAAAACTTTTTCGTTCAATAAACTTTCTTACTATTTATGTATTTAATAGTACCTATAGATGGTACCCGTTGTTAAGGACATAATAAGTATAATTCCGTTTGCACTGTCGTCACATTATTATTGTTACCATAAAAAATACGCATACTAGCTTTTTTTTTGTTCTGAATAGCCCATCGACAAAAAGCAATACAAACTACTTTTAATAGTTAAAATGATAAATTTTAAGCTTAAGTATCTTAAAAATGGTTCATCCAAATATCATCAATGTATATATATATATATATATATTTGATATCAGAGAAAAAAGATCTTTTTTTATTGTAGCGCATAATATACAGGGTGTTACATTTAAAAAGTTGAAGTTGCCTATATTTTCTATTTTTTATGGGATATTTTACTGATAATTTTAAAAGATAATATGGAAAAAACCTACAATTTTTATATAAAACATTATTTTCTGTCTTTAAAAATAAAGTCTCCAGAAGCCACGTAAATATAATCAAAGACACTGTACATATAAAAAATTTAAGTATTATATAATATTTAAATACAGTTAATATTTAGCAAACCATTATTTTTTAAATTAGCAAGACACAAATTATACCTAGCTCTAGCGGCTTACCCTGTAGGTTTAGAGTTTTGGTTTAATGATAAAAATTGTTGCTGTTGAGGTCCTTAATAACATATTAAAATTTGGTTAAATTTCACCGGTCGTCAAAAACCCATTTAAAGTGGGCATGGTCATTCTAAATATTGCTGTATCACATACAAATAATCCTACCCGAGTAATTTTTATCTATAGCTTTCTTTTAACTGTCAGCCAGGTAAATATATTACTAAAGAATTTACTTTCGTCCAGAGTTATTAATAATGACCGAAATAAGGACCAAACCAAAACATTTTTATTAATATTTTTGGAAATTTATGCGCATTTTATATAGAATTTTAATAAAATATTTATTTAATTTAATTAAACCCAAAAAAATAAGTTATTTAAAAATATAGTATGTCGATACATATGACCCCATGATACTTATCTTAGCTAATTATGTATTAATTGACCTAAAAATTCTTTAATGATGTCACTTTAAATAAATATATTCCATATAAATTTTAGCTGTATGCTTGTAAAATTCGATCTTTACAAGGTAAAAGATTAACATTTAACTGTTTTATAATAAAATGTTTTAAAGTTCCGTTTTATGTTTTTTATGCGCAAATTCTGCTGCAGTATCTAATCTCAACCTAAATTTATTTTTTGTGTGAGTATAACTCACAACAATACGTTGTGATTAAAAGAAACAAGGTTTAGAATGTCTTTTGGCTAAGTCAGGGTAATAACTCCTAACACCAAGCCAAAACTCGTCAGTAATATAGACTTAAATATGTATTTTATGCGGATTAACTCTTAATAGCCGAGTGCTTCATATTTCAGAACGGTTTCATAGCAAAGTAATCTGTGTGAAACTGTCCAGTAATGATAAATTTCATTTCTTTGGGTTATTTTACTAGGTTTTTTTTAATGTAATTCTGCACAACCCTGGTCCCGTTGAACCCATTTTAGGAATTGCTGCCATAGAGACCTAGAAATATCATTTTCTAATACCCGGACAAATTATAGGGGTACTTCAACAACATTTTTTTTATTTAAGATATATTTTTATAGATTTCTGACATCTAAATTATACAAACTTTTCATTTGAAGATATTGTAATTAGGTATTTATATTAATGGCGCATTCCGTAATTCTTTTAATAAATAAGAATAAAGTATAATGATAAAAAATGTAGTAATTTGTTAGGGAAACATTTAACTTTTATTAGAATTCAATAAACAAAGGAGTAAAACCATTTTCAACGAGAGTAAAAATTTTATACAAGGACCATGTGGTCTTCCATAAAAAATAAACAGTTATTCTTTTATTTACTGGATAATTAAAACAAACAGACTTTTAAGTAACACTTTGTTTTATAATGTAGCTTATGATTTTTTTTATTGCAGAGTTAATTATCATTTATTACATTTGTCATACTAAATTCTTCCAAACGGCCTTAAAAGAAACAGGGCTCCAAAAAAGGCCGATATAATCTTTCAGTCGTTAAAACTAACCTTGTTACAGTCAAAATATCAAATTCTACTTAAACTACACAAAAAATATTTTATTAATATCTAACATTAAATTCTTTTAATAACATATTTACTTAAAAACTATTAAAGAATGTTACTTAAAACACTATCGTAAAACTAAGAATGTATTAGTGAAAATATTTTTAAAATAATTTTAATGAGTGTTATATCGTTAACGAATAGATGGTCAATAGCTTTTACGGCGAAATAATAAAAATATTAAATCGACCAAAATGGCTTTCTGGTGGTCCGCTTTTTGTAAGACCAAAATGTTTCTAAAAAGGCAAACAATAAAAATACTTATTATCTATGACAAAGTCTCTTATTTAACACAACATTTAAATAAAATTTTTGAAAGCGTGATTACAAGTAATAATATTAAGAGTTTATACATTGTTTTACTCTTCTTGATACGTATTTATAACTAAAAACTAAATTTTAATATTTTCGGAAATCCTAGATGTTCTTAATAAGGCCATTGTGTCCTAGCAAGGCCCAGGAAGTTGGAAGGTCAATGCTGTAGAACAAAATTGTCCAGGCATGCAGGGCAGCGAGAAGAGGGAAATCGGCCCCGCAGAGTTTGCACAATGAATGGTAGGTCAAATCCGGACTTCCATAATTCTTTGTAACCATTTATACAGACATTATCAAATTTCAAATTCAGACTAACTATACATTCACTGTTTTTTTTTTATTTTTTGCACAACCTTGTTTGTTAATAAACGAAACTATTATATAATATTTAAAATTATTGTGTAATATCGGATTTTATATCATCTGATTTAACATGGAAATAACTGATGCGCCACTTCACAGCCTTTTATTTAAATGGTTGATATTTTTGGGAGTTTTGTATTTTTACTAAAAATCTTGATAAAATAATTGACAACATGATTTTTTTAAATAAATTTTATACATTGTATGATAGTTTCATGTACTTATTACGAATTTTGTAATAAAAGAAGGGCAAAGTGTAAATGAGTTTAATCTAATTATCATATTCAAGGATACATATCTGGAAAATAAAACCTTGACAAAAAACACTTACTTTAGATGTGTAATCAGCGCCTCTGTACGCAAAAAATCATCGAAGTCGGTAAGGGTCAAGAAAAGTAAGAACTTACCATAATTTGAATGGTTGTTTGTGTTTTAAGGTAATACAATATTTTATAAATTTATAATTTGTATAAAAATACATTAAAATAGTGTTACCTCATGCAGATAACATAAACAAATTTAACATAAGAATTTTTTTATATCGTAAGCTAGTCCACCAAGGCTGAGCCTTTAATACTAACGTACCGTTAAGTGTGGTAAAGGGGAGTTTATCTACACCAGACCTAAATATTTGGAGAAGGGAAAACTTTTGCGGGTAGCAGATTCCAGTTTAGGCATTCTGGGGATGATTGAACAATGAAAGTGAGAAGTTCGGGGCCTCTTAAGTTGGACTGTAAAAGGATGCATAAAAGTTGCACTATGTGTTGCTGTTGAAAGCTGTCAGAGAAATTATACTTGCCAACTCCTCGGACCAAAAGCCGTGAAAATACCTATAAAAATGCAACATATTCCCTGCAGCACGTCGATAAGCGTGGGCTCATTAAGACGAACAGATCTTTTTTGAATGAAATCAAGAATGATAAGAGTTGTAGGAAATACCAGTGCTCAGATATGAGAAAAATATTCTAAAGATGGTCTGATGATAATACATACAATATACAGATTAGACGGATAGAAATACTTACTGGTCCAAAAGAGAAATCCAAGCATTTTTAAATTAGCTAATGCTATGTATTGTGTTTGTGTCAGTTAAGGTTGTAAAAGTAACGCCAAAATGATTAAATAACTTCTTTTCGCATCACCGAATATGATTGTGTCTTGAAGCATTAATCTAGACAAGATTTTTGAAGCCCCAATTGAAGAATAGTTTATGGTCTTGTGAAAGTGATATTTAATTTGACCTGCGCTTGTTTTCCTAATCGGGGGTGTTCCGGGTATGTTACCCTTGGATTTTCAGGACAAAACCATACAACTTTCAGGCATTTTGATACGATATTGTAAGTAACAAACAATAAACACAAAATTATAGTCACAGTTAAATAAACCAATAATCACTAAAATATGAAAGTTTTTAACAATTTAAAAAACTTCTGCAACCACAAAATAAAATCACACAAGGCAAAACAATCGAAATTAATACGGCGCAAACGACAACAAAACATGTAAGTCGCTTAGAAAGATTGACAAGACAAAGTCACAGCGCAGCGAGAGTATGGTTTCATAAACACCGTGCCGTCGCACACGAAAACTGGACTCCGGCTCTGTCAAAAGATAATGTGTTGCCTACCTACAAACTGTGTGTAGGTAGGCATCACATTACAATATTTTGGGGAATTTTGTTACCGCGCCGAATCGAGGGGGCCTCTTATAACAGTTATTTTCATAGTGGGCCTGACATTTTTTGATCGGCCTTGCAAGGAACCATTGGCTTTCCTAGCAACACTGCCGTTTTTTTAACTTCAATGTAAACGAAGTAATATTTTTTTTATTTAGTACCATAGCAAATCTTTATATATTAATTCAGATAAAAAATAATAGTTTATCTACTATAAAACTTACGTTTTTCTGTAAGCGCGTATTAAAATTTCAACGACGACGTCCCTGATCGACAAAGCGATGGGCTGCATTGACAAAATAGTAGTGCAAGCGACTGGCCGCCACGTGTGTGTCGTATGGCAACAACTACGACTTTTTATTAATTGGCCTTGCAAAAAGCTTGGCCTTCCATGGTCCACCCACCCCAGTATTATATGTAGGGAAATTTTAAAATTAAATTGTTTCGGTAAAAATAATGTTTGGGTAAATATCCAGTTTCTTTCAAATAGTGAGAAAATTGTAAACATTTGTTAGATTCTTGGAAAGCCTTATTTTTTAAATGTATATTATATGAATTAAAGCAGCAACACAAAGAACTTATGACGCTATTTGAATTACATACTATAATATATTAACAGGTAAGGACCACATTTTTATTGTGCTAAAAAATTTTGACAGGTTTAATATTGAGAATATTAACTTTTAAGGTGTTTTTGTAATAACGTTGTTAACTTTTGAAAGTAGACTTGTATATTACCTTTGAGAATATTGGTTAAATATCAGCTATAAAGGAAAACTACCTTGTTCTTGAAACTACTTCATTTACACTCAAGTATTATCCATTTTTAAGCATAAGAAAAAATATTTTATTTAGCTGACATAATATAATAGATGATATGTATACGATATGGAGCTTATTTACCTGTTCAAAAAAGCAATTATATTTAATTTGCTACTTCTGCTCTAAAAAAATTATATGCCAACTGGTATAACTTAAATAAAAATATTTTAAATGTAGTTTAAGTGATACTGACCAACCGCAGAAATTTTAGCTTTAATTTTACATTACCTATAATTTTTTTAAAATGTTTATTTTGTGTGTTTTTTTAATCAATGATCTACTGGATGTTTTGGCAAACTTTTGTTTACTTTTATGTCGTATCTGTTCTGTTTAAATTTGGATAATATTTCTATGTGCTCTTTAAGATTCTACGGATAAAATACACAAAATGACTATAATACATTTTTTTAATTTAAGGAAAGCGCCAGATATGGCCCTGTTTGGTCCTCGCTAAATGATCCTGTGTCTTTCAATTTTTTATTGAGTTTAAAATTTTTAAAATTTACTCCTAAACCTATAAATAGAAATACCAAGTACATAAACTTTACACTACGTCACATTTCTGACAAAATTGTGTAGGTTATGTTTAAAATAATTCTTTATTATCAGACAAATTTTTATTATCTGTCATACTTTTGACTTACAAGTTTTTTACCAAATGTTTCTTTTGCCAGATGTAATTTTTAAGTAATTCTGTTTTTGTCAACCGAGTTTTGACAGATGTCATCTTTGACAGAGATCTTATAAACAGATGTCATTTTCGATGGATGTTATTCTTTACAAATATAATTTTGACAAGATGATCTCTTTATGAAGCTTATTAAAAATATAAGCCCATTAAAATTTCTTTGTTAGAATCCTAACAATAAAAAAGATCAAAAAAATGAACAAAAAAAAATACATCGTAAACCAGAAGACATTTTAAATTAGTGTTATATTTAAAAACGTTCAACATTTTCAATTTGTATTATTTCAACAAATGTCTTATAATACGGGTAAATCTGTTAAAAAAAACACTTCAAATCATCTAAAAATTATTTTGGAAGGACATAAATCAAGATTAAACCTTTGCATTCTCTTTAAAAATAGATTAACTACAAAGTGTCGGAAAGAAATATTGGATCCTACGAGAGGGGGTGTTTTTTACCCCATTTTTTTACCCTTTTTGCCCCCAAGCATAAAATTATTAAAAACACATTTTTTCCCATTTTTAATGGTTAATGTAGGTTCTTTTGGCCGCTGAATTTAAATATGATATTAGAAATTCTGTTTTTTACCCCCAACCCCCAACACCCCTAAAACATACATTTCCACAAAAAAAAGTTTTTTTCTATTTTTAATGATACATATAGGTTTTTTGGGTCACTAAATTGACAAATGATAGTAAAAGTTATATTTGTGGTCTTAGAAGAGCTAAATCCACCCTTTTTTTACCCCCTACACCCCGTAAAACATACATTTGGCTAAAAAAAGTTTTTTTTTCTCATGTTTAATGGTAAATATGGGTTTTTTTGGCCACTGAATTCGAATATGATATTAAAAATTACATTTAAGGGCTTAGAATTGCTGAATTCATCCTTTTTTACCCTCTACACCCCTAAAACACACATTTCGCTAAAAAAGAGTTTTTTCCCTATGTTTAACGGTACATATAGGTTTTTGGGCCACCTAATTTAAATATGACGTCAGAAATTATAATAAGAGGGGTAAACTACCCCAACTGTCATCCCTCTTACCCCCTACATTTATTGTCTGATATACAAGGACATCGGGTAATCAAATTGCCCCAATTTAAACCAATCTTAACCGGTAGGCATAGAATAGTCTAAAAACATGATTTTTTATCCCTTAAAAAATTGTTTACACTTAAAGCCTTTTTTGTACAATATGAAAAGCTTATAAGATTGCAGGTTTTTAAAGAATTTTTTATCATGTTAAAAGAATTATTAAAACTTGTCATATATGTATAAAAAGTACATATTCATATACATTGTAATATAAATGTATAATATATTTATACATACTTCTTTACCTGAGATTTGAATTCAACGAACCAATAAACCTACATCATTTCATCAAATTAAAAAAATTTAGAAAAAAAAATGTCTATGGGGTAAAAGAAATGAAAAAGGGGTAAACTAACCAATACTATTTAAAACTAACCCCTCTTATTATAATTTTTGGTATAAGGTTTAAATTCAGTGGCTCAATAAAACCTATATTAACCATTAAAAATGGAAAGAGAAACGTTTTTTTCATAATTTTATGCTTAAGGGGTAAATAGGGTGAAAAAATGGGGTAAAAAAACCCTCTCGTAGGATCAAATATCCCTTTTCGACACTTTGTAGTTGATCTGTTTTTAAAGAGAAAGCGAAAGGTTTGTTTTCGATTCATGTCATTCCAAAATCAATTAACAGTAAATCGCAGATTTACCCGGACTATTAAAGAAATTAGGTTTATAAACGCCTAATAAAATAATTTGTAACCTCTTAAGCATTAAAAGACTTGTAATTAAACACGGTCCTGGTTCTTTTCTAAGTTATCAAGAAAATAGCAGCAAATTTTCTTATTTCATATTTATTCAGGCAAAAACAAAATAATAGGATGTGGGTGTCAATTGTTTCGCCGGGCGAACCTAGAAATCATTTATTTGAAATGCTCGAATTCAGTCAAAAGTAATTGTTAGCGTTTATATGCAGTTCTTAGTACTACAAATTTGTTCAAACTTCCTGAAAATTCTAAAAAACTATTTATTTATTTCTTCTATTGTAAACCTAAAGGTAGGTACATTTTGTTTATTGGTTATTTTTGTATTAAGGGCATTTGTGCTACTAGATATTGTAAATATGTTCTATAGTTTTGTGGCGAATTCATATTTCAGTTTGTTTTATTTGAGTTACTTGCCTTTCAATTTTTGGAAAATGGGACCCTCTTGGCCCGGGTCCGGGGTATACGGGCTGACCTTGTCCAGCCCTATTGACCCCTATGAACTTGCAGATCGCCTGCAACAAAAAAGAAGAAAACCCAAAAAAATCACAAATATTAGTTTACGTTTCGGTGAGAAGTCGGCCACCGTTGTCAAGACAAAAACTAAAACAAAAAATTAACCTAAATTTAAAGAACTTTTTGGTCTAAAAACTTAGGAAATTCTGATAGCTTTTTTACTTTTTAATAACGTTTGTCATAAGTGACACTAGGTTATTGGACTGGTGTATGTATAGTATTTAAAAAGACCAGAAAGGTGGGTGGTATGGTGTGTTAATTGATTTTCAGTTTACCTGAATTTACTTCAGCATTAAGCATAGGTAACCATGTATTATTTAAATTAACATATATTGATACTACACATCTGTCTTTATTTAATAAAACAAATGCACTTTCCTATATTTTACGTTTTTTGGACAAGTTTCCTTTGCTCAAATACTAGAAGCATTTCAGCTTATTATGTGGTTATTATCAAATGCGTGTTGACAGATTTTTGATTTGTGAAATTCTGTGTTTCTAATATATGTTCTATGTTCTTTTATGTGTTTGGCTTATGGTCTCCACAAGGGATCTTATAAATGACATTTTTTGTGTTTTCCTTTATATTGTATGGTTTAGTTTTTGTTACTTGGGATCTAATGGTGTTTTATATTTTAAAGAGAGTGCGTTTATTAAATTTATTACCTATTCGTAAATTTTATTTGATAAGCCAGGAATATATCGTAAAAATGGATTTGTAGTAGGTCTATTTTGATTTTGTCTTAAATTTGGTTGTTCAAATTTTAGAAAGCATTTGTTTATAAAATCAAGAGAATTATTATTTTAATTACAAAAGACTTAATCTTTTTTTATTAATTTTAATTTGTATCTTTTGATGTAGGTTATTTTAATTATATCAAAAAGACTTTTTACAACTCCTTTTTGTAAAATTATTGAAGGATTAGAGTTAAAATTTAAGTATCTGTTTGTTTGTGTAGGTTTTCTGTAAATGTTGGTTTCGAAATTATTTAATTTTTTTATTAGAATATCAAGAAAAGGAAGTTGTGAGTTTTGTTCTTTTTCTAAAGTGAAATAAATAGTGGGTTCTTGTGTATTAATGTGTGTTAAAAAATTATTTAGACAATTTTCGTCATGTTAATAAATAGAAAAATGTCATCTATATATCTCCACCAAACTAAACTAGAAAGGCGAGTAACCCAAATAAAACAAACTGAAACTAGATATTTTATCGGAATATTATTTCTTTTGTATAATTTATATTCAATATAAGAAATTAGGTAGTTGACAACCAGGATGAAATTCAAAATTAGATCTTATAATATGAAATTGGCGCTTACACATAATAATAGACAAAAAACTAAAATTTATATTTTGGGATTTGGCCACTCTTTAATTATCACATTTTTAAACCTAAGATATTTTTGATAGGTGTTATAATTTTAACCGATATATTTTTAATGCGTATCATATAATTAACATATCTTGTAAAGAAAATTATTTATTTTATTTCATTATTATAACTCATTAAATAAAGTTCTTGTTTTATGTTTGCCAGAATATTTTTTTTTGCTTTTCACAAAAAGTAGATAGCTATTTTTAAGTACTTATTAAAATGTGTTTTAATAATTTATTTTTTAAAAAATGTCTTTCATTATAAAAAGCACATTTATATTTAAGACTGAGTACACTGCTATATTTATTAGAATAAAAATTTATATACTTAGCTTATTAATTGGGATCTGGGCACGTTTAGTTTGTAAATGGTATCTATAAATAATAAGTAACTAGTTACATAATGGTATTTAATATTTTAAAAAGCATTTAACGAATTACTTTTGTTATCGTTTTACGAATTATCTTTCACTATTTCATATTAACATTTTACGATGAATTAATGAGTAACTGTCTATCTAATTATACGAGAAAATATTCAATATCGATTGCACTATTATAGCCACATATTTAATTAACGTAAAACCCAATGAAAATGGTTACTACAACACACTGATGCAAGGACTAACATTAAGAGTTCTTCACACCCTGGTCCTATCCCAAATCCTTCCAAAATATGTTAACAAATTACCGAAACAATTTAACTAGGCATTAAGACCTATATTCCCCACACTAAAAAGAACCCCATAACTTCAAACCAGAAATCGTGGTATTCTAAATCCTGTGACAAAGCCAGACTTTTAAAAATATAAGCTTACAAAAAGTTTCTCCAAAACCTAGTCCCAAAATCAGCTAGATGAAGCAAGAAATCAGTATAATCAGACCACCTCAGAAGCAAAAGACTGTTTTAACAATCGGATAAAAGATAAAATTCTCTCTTGCTCAAATGGCAGTAAAGCTTTCTGGTCCTTTGCCAAAAATATTAGTCAAAACTTCTGCACAAATTATTTTCCACCCCTAATCTCTGAAGATTGAATTGTTTCTACCTCTTAAGGAAAAGCCGAACTATTTGCCAAACAATTTGCTGCCAATTCTACGCTTGATCTTCCTATTAATCTTTCTCTCCCAACAGTTGCCCTGTTTCTCATAAAATGTTCGATAGCATTTTTAAAGGCAAACAGATCAAGCGTATTCTTTCTTCTCTTAATACTAAAAAATCGTCTGGGCTGGATGGCATACCAGCAATCGTCTTAAAAAAAAATATGCTCCCGAGTTTGCACCCATCTTAACTCGCCTCTTTCGAAATTCTTACGACACGGGGGTTACCCGGAGAGTTGAAAAGCTGCACCTGTGCAACCTGTCCCCAAAAAAAGGATGAACGATGCGAAACTCTCCTTTCTAACTACAGGCCTATATCTCTTTTTTCTGTTGTTGGCAAAGTAATGGAAAAATTCACTTATTCCCAAATCTTAAAGTATCTGGAAAAACACAAGATCTTACATGATAAACAGTATGGCTGCAGTCACAGAAGATCGACAGCTGATCTTCTTTCCTTTGTCTCACACAACTGGAACAAGTCCCTTGAGTTTCTTGGTGAATCACAGGTCGTTGCTCTTGACATATCCAAAGCTAGGGCTCAGTGCTGGCACCCACGCTGTTTCTTCTACACACTAACGATCTTCTCTCCTCCACAATCAATCCCATTCATATTTTTGATGACGATAGTACCCTTCACTCTAGTATTTAATTTCTTAAGCCACCATGTAATTCTGATTTGGAAAACAAGCGCAGGTCAATGCAAATATCTCTTTTACAAGACCTCAAACTTATCATGGATTGGGGCGCCAAAAATCTTGTTCAGTTTAATGCCTTGAAAATACAGTCATGTTTGCTTTCGCGGAAAAAGTCAGCCAATGCTCATCCGTTACATATGTGCGGCCAAGTTCTGCAGAACAAAGAGTCGTTTAATCTTGTCGGCGTTACTTTTGAGAATAACCTCAACTGGCACAAACACATTACATCCATAGCCTCGACAGCTTCAAAAAAGCTTGGATTCCTCTTTCGAGCCAAAAAGTATTTCTTTTCTTTCAATCTGTATACTTTGTGTGTATCCCAAATCAGACCCTCTTAAGAATATTGTCTGGGGAGTGGCGTCCCCTACAACACTTAGCATTCTGGACTCCTTTGAAAGAAAAGCCGTTCGTCTTATTAATGATCCCACGCTTACAGAAAGGCTTCCACTTCTTGCCCACCGTCGAGCTGTAGAGAATCTGTCGCTCTTCTATAGGTATTTTAACGGCTTCTGCTCAAAGGAGTTGGCCAGTATAATTTGTTCCCTGGCAGCTCCCAATAGAGCAACACGTAGTGCAACTTTTATGCACCCTTTTACAGTTCAGTTAGAGAGGCCCCGAACTTCCCGCTTTCTTCGTTCCTTCATCCCTACAGTGTCAAGACTATGGAACCTGCTGCTCGCAGAAGTTTTTCCTTCCCCTCCCAATCTCCAAAAATTTAAGTCCCGCGTGAACAAATATTCTCTTACCACCCTTAAGACACCCACGGTACGTTAGTACTTAGGCATTAGCCTTCGTGGACTATTTTAAGATTAAAAAAAAAAATCTAGAAAAAAATATTTTTGGCCAACCAACTGCTTTTGAAAATGTTTAAAAATTAAAGTTACGCGGTCCTAAGTGGCGATTCCCGATGCTTCTTTAGGATGACTGATAATCAGATTAGGGTCCAAAGGTAAAAGACAAGCGCCACAGCTATTCGTTTGTTGTAATAATATGGTAAAGTTATGGGTTTAGGTATTCTCTACTTTTTATTAAAGATAAAATTACTCCACATCGATAGAATTAAAATATTATGAAACATTACTTTTTACAATGCCTTGGAATATTTCTAGTTTTTTAGAAGGACAATGTACGAGCACATGTAGTCAGTGAACTACTTTGAGGTTGCAGTTGAAAAGTACAAAATTTCCAACGGCCTTTTAATCATGAGCTGGTATTTTGACATAGCTTTTAAGGGTTTTGGATGTATTCATTATAATTTATCATTTATTGTAACTTATTATTCCTTTAATTAAGTTAAAAACTTATTTGAATTGGTTATTAGGGCTAAAAAATTTGCTATGTGGCCTGTTTGTCGAACATTTTGTCCGTTTCTCCCTAGTAAAGAACCACGTCCGTAAGCTCTATTGGATTTGGCTACATTACATATTTGAATAAAAGCAAAAAAAATATTTTAAAAACAAGTAGCCATAAATGGCAAAGCTGCAATGGTTACCACTATATTTATACGTAACATGGCAATATGACTAATCAGAACGTTTCAGTATCGACATAGATTGTTTAACACATTTATTGAGTCCAATTTACAGCACGATGCAAGAATTAAAAAGAAAACGACCTATGTCGATAACGAAGCTTTCTGATTGGCTACCTATGCCTTGCCTTATTAAGTAGATATTAACTTGTCATTACTGTAGCGTTACCACTTAGGGTAACTTGTTGCCAAAATTACTACTTTTCGCTTTTGCTTAAAGCATATCGACGATTTTTTAAACAGTTCCTAATTTTGGCGACATTTATCGCAATTAATTATTAGGCGCACTGTTTTGGTCTATTAATTTTAAAAATACAATGCTTAATTTAACAATTTATTACCCCACTATTTAAAAGGTGATGACTTTTCATATCAACCCTTTGGGGACAGTTTACTCTCTACTCTGAACATGCTGCAATATTATTAGTAACCTTATAATTTAAAAATATATTCGCCATTCACAATTAATGGTTATATAGTCATTTTTCACCAATTTGGTTTAATTTGTTTCCACACACAAATATTAGGATTCCAAGAGCTTAAAACATTTGTTTATGGTACCCTGTTTTTGTATAAATTCAACTTATTGCCAGTCGCAAAAATTTAAATAAAAATGTTTATAATATTTAATGCAATATTGATATAAAAATCTTAAAAGGCAAACTCAAACAGGTTTTTTCCATTCCGTTATTTTATATTTTAACAGTCCTGTTGTTACTAAAAAGTTTTTGGGTACACGCCAAAGGAAACTTTTTACAATGGGACCGCTTGGGTCCTGGTCCCAGGGTATAGAGACTGAGTGTGCTCAGTCCTGTTGACCTCTCGAAACTAGCAGATCGCGTGAAACACAAAAAAACCCAAAAAACCCAAGAAATGTAATTACTTACTTGCGTTTCGGTGGCAATCGTTTTCAAGATAAAAATAAAGTATAAAAACTTAACTGAAAAATAAATAGTAATAAAAATTTAAATTGATAAAATTTTGATAATAATTTTAGAACCATTTTTAGTTTTTTTGACGTAATATCATAAATAAAATTAATTTGTTGTAACTGGTATATTTGTAATTTAAAAAAAATAAAGAGGTTTAAGTTTTTATAAAATTACTTTAACATTAACCCGTTTGATCCCAAGGAAATTTTTTTAAAGGAAAAATTGTATTATTTATTAATTTTTGTTGTTTTAAATAAATTCAAATAAGATAAAACAGTTAAATTTTTCAAAAAATATTCAGCTAATAAAAAAAATGCCCGTACTTAGATGAGTACAGTGGGTGCATACAATATCAAAAATAAGTTATGAAACATTGAAAATTTATGAAACATTCACGTTCCAGATAAAATGTTACTTCGAACTTTGTACATGTCCATCGCGCTCTGAAGTGGCATACCCGTCATAGAAGTTGTTGGACAATTTTTTGAGAAAATTATTAAATCTATCTCTTGTAACATTTGCTGAAACTGATCCAGAAGGCCGTTTTTTAGAAAGTGTAGATTTTCTAAAGCATTCTAGGTAATGTTGAGCAACGTTTCTTTAAAAAGCTAACAAATTTATTTTTTCACCTGGTACGTCAGCAGACAAAAGCTGAGGCTGAAAATTATCATCATCAATATTCTCGTTATAAATTTGATAGTCAATATCTGGCGGAATAGTAAGAACATCTATGTTATGATGAACTGACTGAGCTACATCATATGATGCTGCCCCAAGGGTTTTAAAGCATTTTCCATAAAATTTTATTGGATTTATATCCTGATAGTCATCAGGATTCATTTGTGGTCGATGTTCAATAAACCCAGTGTACTTAAACAAGTACACTTTCCATTTGTGCCGATTTGTTAACTTTGACGATTATTTTTTGAATACTTTATGCAAAGTTGCCTTTAGTATATACCCGTTAAACTTTTGCACCAAACATAACAAAAAAAATATATCAAATGATACAATAAAAACAATACTAAAACGGGTAAACGAAAATCGACTTGCGTATCTTGATAGCTGCTTTGCAAATTACTGAGATAAGAGCCATTTATAATCTAAAATTCTAAAAATCCATACAGGTAACTGTGTTAAAACTTTTTACATTCGCGATGTACCGTTGCAGTTTAATACATGTCACCACCACCGATTTTTTTTATATGTACACAACCGAGTACGGCGGGATAAAATGGGTTTTAAGCAAAGATAACCATGTAATATTCAAGTTAACTTATTATAATACGTTACCCTTGCTTGATGCAGAAGTAAGAAAAATTAAAATCAATTAATATGTCACCCTTTTTATTTTTTAAAATAACAATTATACAAGTAGTAACAGATTAATATCGTGTATGATATTACGTCACAAATTTTAAAAACGATCTCACAATGTGTATATTAGTGTATAATTTATATCAAAATTTTAACAATTTTAATTTTAAATAATATTTAATTCCCAGTTAAGTTTTTACACTTTATTTTTATGTTGAAAACGGTGACAGACTTGCCACCGAAACTTAGATAGGTATTTAGATTTTTTGAGGACTTCGCATTTTTTCTGTTTCAGGCGTTCTGTTAATACAGAGGAGAATAATAGGACTGAGCACACTCAGTATCTATATACCGGGTCTAGGACCGAATCGGTCCCATTGAATAAAATTTCTTTTGGAGTGTACCCAACAACGATTATTGAATAAATGAATCAGCCATAACAACACAGCACATACAGGGTGGAGCAATAGTGTGACAAAGTATCATATCACCTTCTTATTAAAGAGATACAAAAAAATGTTAAATACAAAAGTTGTAGTACATATAGTGGTGCACATTTTAAAAATATTTTTAAATATACAGGCTGTTTCAGAAACACCCGACACACCCTTTTTTATTTTTTTTTAATGGAACACCCTATATATTATGGCATTTTTGGCAATTTTGCAAAATTTTAGACACATTTTATTCATAATGCCCGAGACCTAAGTTTAATCGTTTTGAAATACTTTAAATTTTATGTTCAAAATGACGTTTACAGACCATGTTCTAATTAGCAGTTTTATTTATACGGAGGTCTTTTGTAATTGATTAAGGTTGGTTTCCTTATAGTAAAAGCCTATTGCAGGAGAGTGTGTTGATATTTTGATAATAAATTAGTACAGGGTAATCAAAATCGGTCAATTAAAAGTTAGTCAAAAAAAAAGTAAAAAGTCAAGTTTTTTAAATGGAAATCCTATTTTTTATAACTTTATCTTTTTAATTATTAATAAATAGGGTAACCTTGTATTGGAGTGTCTTTACCAAAGATGTATAGTTTTCGAAATATTTGCAATTTAACATTTTTCTATTGTAAAAATCACAACTTTTAGTTGTTTTTATTAGTTGGCCACGACGGCGAAAAAAATACTCAAAAACTACAGAAATAAAACTATTTATTGTCTGTAGAAATTACAACTATTAAAAAATAATTAGTATCAAATATTATAGAAATAAAAAACTACCTAATTAGGTGTTCAAAGTGTCCGCCACATTACTTAAATTTTGACCCATTTCGGCACTTTCTAATTTTAATTTTCATGTTTTCTTTTGTTGTAGATAGTATTTTATACCTCTGCCTTTCACATAGCCCCCTATGCTAAAGTCCATTTTAGTAAGATTAATAAAACTAAAAGCTGTATAGAATTTTTACAATAGACAATTGTTGAATCGCAAATATTTCGAAAACTACACATTTTTGGTATACACAATCTAATACAAGATTACCCTATTGATTAATACTAAATAAAATAAAGTTATAAAAATACAGAGTATCCATTTAAAAAAATTGACTTTACGCTTTTTTGGATTAACTTTTAATTGATCGATTTTGATCACCCTGTAATAATTTATTATCAAAATATCAACACACTCTACTCCAAGGGGTCTCCTGCTATAAGGAAACCAACCTCAATCAACTACAAAAGACTTCTGTACAAATAAAACTGCTAATTATAACATGGCCTGTAAACGTCATTTTTTGACATAAAATTTAAAATATTTCAAATACGGTTAAACTTAGGTATAGGACATTATAAATAAAATGTGTCTATAATTTTGCCTAGAATTCAAAAATGACATAATATATAGGGCGTTTCATGAAGAAAAAAAAAGTGTGTGTCATGTGTTTCTGAAACACCCTGGATATTTAAAAATATTTTTAAAATATGCACCACCATATGTACTACAACTTTTGCATTTAACATTTTTTTTTGTATCTCTTCAATAAAAAGGTGATATGGTACTTTGTCACACTATTGCTCCACCGTGTATGTACCGGGTATCCAAACAAGAAAGGACAGCGGCTGTATCTCAAAAAATGTTTATCGCACAGCGTTAAGGAAAAAATATTTTTAGTAAAAGTGGTCAAGAGAAATAGCTGGAAATTATTTTCAAGTTTCTGAAATGGCCGCTAGGGGGCGTAACTGCAATCTTGAATTTAAAAAAATTATGTTTTTGTGAATTTTGCTAAATTAACCTAACAAAAAAATACCTGATTATTAAAGTCGAGGATAATTTGATCCTTTTTGTTTTACAATTTTTGCTGTATCTCTAAAAATAAAGTGGTGGGGGTAATTAAAGGTTCTCGTAAAAAACACTCTGTATCTTCAAAACGGCTAAGCCGATTTTAGCAAGCTTAGGAGAGTTCACAAGAGCTTTTCTTGGGCTATAAATGTTATAATATTTAAAGTTTTGTTAGTTTCACATGTCGCCGCTAGAGGGCTTTTTTCGATGTTCCGACAGGAATGGTTAATTTTCTCAAAAAATTAAATGCATTGGTATAATTTTTTTTCCTGAAAAAGTAGCTTAATAATTCTTAAACAAGCTCGCAAAAACCGTATCTCGATATCTTGTACCTTACCTAAAATTTAAGCCAAAGGAAATTTTATACGTCAATATCTCAAAAACTATAAAACCTACAAGAAATTTTATAGAAAATTAATTATGTATTTTTACGAAGCCTTTAGATTGGGTTGTATAATCTTTTCGTCTAAATGCAATACTTTACGAGTTATAATAAAAAAATCGAAATCCGGGGATATACCTTAAAAAAATTCTGAAAATTCGAAGGATTGATTATAATTCGTAAAGTATTGCATTTAGGCAAACAGATTATATAACCTAAATTAAAGGTTTCATAAAAATACATAATTTATATTATTTAAAATTTCTTGTAGCTTTTATAGTTTTTTAAATGTTGACGTATACAATTTTCTTTGTCCTAAATTTTAGGTTAGGAACAAGATATCGAGATATGGTTTTCGCAAGCTTATTTAGGTATCATTTACCTACTTTTTTATAAAAAAAATCATACTAATGCATTTATTATTATTATTTTTTTTGATAAAATTAACCATTTCTGTCGGAATTTCGAAAAAAGTCCTCTAGCGGCGACATGTGAAACTAACAAAACTTTAAATAATATAAAATTTATAGCCCAAAAATAGCTCTTTTTAACTAGCCCATACCGTTGCAGAAACAGGTTAGACTTTAATGTTTAACGAAATGAGATTTTGACAGGTTGCCTATTAAAACCAATAATACATGACAAAGTTCTGTTAAACATTCTAAACCTGATTACCTTTGCACCGGCAATTTTTAAATCGCATTTCGATAGGTTTAGAACTAAAACACCCATTGAGATAACAAATTTTAAACAAAAAAGGATCAAATTATCCTTGATTTTAAAAATCAGTTTTTTTCTGTTAGGTTAATATAGCAAAACTCACAGAAACATCACTTTTTTAGATTCAAGATTGCAGTTACGCCCCTTAGCGGCCATTTCAGAAACTTGAAAATAATTTCCAGCTATTTCTTTTGACCACTTATACTAAAAATAGTTTTTCCCCAATGCTGTGCGATAAACATTTTCTAAGATACAGCCGGCGTCCCTTCTTATTTGGACACCCGGTACAATTTAATACTGTTTTTGTATGCCCTTTATATATTTTTTTGTAACATCTGCCAAACAAGCACACTTTTTTAAAACATTTCTTAATATTTATTAGGCCTGCTGTGATTTTATTTTATATTGTGTTTAAAACTAATAAAAATTGTGTACCCTTTACAGCAATTTAAAGATGAATATAAATTCATCGTTTGCACTGACCGAAGAGGAATATGAGATGAATGGATGTCCGCAAGATGATCACCATATGTCAGCTTTACTAAAGACCCTGATTTATATTGGAATACCAATAATTTTGTTAGGAGTTTTATTAAACTTGCTGTTAATATTTGTTATTTTAAAGTATAAAGCCTTAAAAATAAGAAGTAACTACTATATTTTAAACTATGCTATTTGCAACATAGTGTATCTTACTGCTGAGTATACTCTACATACGACAATGATTGTATTTTTCTGTGGCTCTTTAGAAATAGATTGGTACTGTGCCTTTTGTCAAGTAGAATTTTATTTTTTAAATATGTGTTTAGTTTTTATAGCGGCCTATACACTTGACGAATGTATTCTTATGTCATGTGGTGAATACTTTCAGTATATGTATAAAAATGGTTATAAATATATTATAGGTAGTATATACCTGTTTCACCTTATATTGGCATTTATTTTTACCAGTGTATGCTTTGAGAGCAGATGGTCATTACGCCTACAAATTGGTTTAGTTTTTGTAACTATTGTTACCGTTATTTTATTAGTACTAAATTTAAAAATTAAGTATAACAGTAAAAAAAATATCCGTTATTTAAACAATAACCATTTGGTTACGGCTAACAATATCACGCTTGTTGTGCTTTTGTTTGTCATACCCGTATTTATTTTCTATTATATTAAAGTTATTGTAATTGAGAATTATTTGGACCATACTGAACATACTGAAATTATACGTATACTGAATGATATTTATTATTTACCAAAGTATTTGTCAAATTGCACGACTTTGATATTAACCTATATGCTGTACAAATTTAATAAATTCTTTAGGTTAGCATTCTGTAACGTAGTTTGTAAGTCTAAAAAGAATTTGGATTATAGTCGACTAGATGTTGCCATAGAAAGAGGTGTTGACGATAAATAATTCGGCAATATATTTGTATTGTTAACAAAAATCGTCTTTTATTTCTTTTAAAAAGATTGTCTTCATTTTCACAAATATTAAGCTATGTAAACTTACCTTTTTAGAACTTTAAGCTATTTAAGCCATTCTTGAAAAAACCCTGCAACAAAAAGTGGTATTAATTTTTGGTCAAACTTACAGTCTTGTGGTGAAATAGTCTAGTAAAACGTATTAATGGCCGGTTGCACCAATACTTTTTGCGTCACTTAAATTGTTCTTATGCATTAATCGTCCCTTAAGTTTTAAATGTTCCTTGCATCAGCTAAAATTTGCTCTTATAGACCAGAATATTTCCTAAAAATAAATCGATTTTGCCAAACACATCTTACTCGGAAAAGTACCAGGAATTTATTGTACATATTAGAGGGAACCGGTCGACCCAAAATGCGTCTTGGATGCATATAGTAGGTAGGTACATCCCTGAAATTGCATAATTCTTTAAAAAATATACAAAGTCGATAAAATATCGTAGAAATTACTCTTCGGGGGTTTTCGAAGGCGCTAATTTCAATTTTGACCTCGAAACACTTCTACGATGCCCAGCGGTGGTTCTGAGGGGAGGAATTTTGGCCAAAATCACCCCTTAACACACCCTTTGAGGTTGGAACAACCCTACGACCGGTGGGGGTGGCTCTGAAGGGGATGAATTTTGCCAAAATTGCAAATCTAAAAGGAGCATGATCCTCAGAAGTAATATATTTATTTAAAACACCCTAAGACAACAAGATTTTTTGACAAAATTCAAGGAACGACGCAAAGAGAATTCCACGGGCATGAACTGCGTCGATAGTGCTCCGGTGCCACGCTTTTTTCCGGCTCTTGGCGTCCAACACTTTAATTGATAACGTGGATTTCTGCTTTCGATCGGCACCGTAGATTTCTGCTTTCGACCGATATCGAAAGTTTCTGGTATCAATCAAAATCTTTGAGCAAGTAACTCAACCAAAAAAATTCTTCAAGTGTGACTGACGTATATTTGCGATAATATTGTTTTAGCGATTTGCGTGTTTAAAAAAATATATTTCTTTTAGGGTTCATGCTTCTTCTAGATTCGTCAAAATTCACCCCCGCACAGCCACTTCCGTCCGTCGTAGGGTTGTTCTAACGACGGATTCCGAATCAGCGCCCCCCAAATCCTCAGGAAGTACCTTTGACCCGAATTCTCGCGACCTATCGTTAAGGGGTGATTTTGTAAAAATTCACCTCCCTGGAGCCACCCCAGGGCAACATAGCGTTGTTTTCCCGAGTAAGATGTCAAAAACCATCAGAGTTGCAAAATCGATTTTTTTTGGCCTAAATTGCTGTAATTTTTTCGGTCTATTAGTAGTCCGGGTAAACCTGTAATTCACCTTTAAATGATTTTGGAAGTACATGCATTGAGATAAAACATTTTGCATTCTTTTAAAAACAAATCAACAACAAAGTGTCGGAAAGAGATATTGGATACTACGAAAGGGGGTGTTTTCATTTTTTTACACCCTACACCCCTAAAAAATACATTTCGCTAAAAAAAAGTTTTTTTTTCCATTTTTAATGGTACCTACAGGATTTTTAAGCTAGTGAATTCAAATATAATATCAGAAATTACATTTGAGGGCTGAGAAGGGCTAAATTCACCCTTCTTTACCCCCTACACCAATAAAACAAACATTTCGCTAAAAAAAAGTTTTTCCCCATTTTTAATGGTACATATTATAGGTTTTGTGGACCACTAAATTCAATTATGATATTAGGAATTACATTTGAAAACTTAAAAGGGCTAAATACACCCTTTTTTACACCATACACCTAAAAATACAATTTGCTAAAAAAAAGTTCTTCCCATTTTTAATGGTACATATGGGTTTTTTGGGTCAATGAATTCAAATAAAATATCATTAATTACATTTGAGGGCTTAGAGAAGTTAAGTTAACCCTTTTTTTACCTCCTACACCCCTAAAACATACATTTCTTGAGCCACTAAATTTAAATATTATATTAGAAATTACATTAGGGGTGTAGGGTGTAAATAAGGGTTTATTCAACCCTTCTAAGCCCTCAAATAAAATTTTTAATATCATAGTCAAATTCAGTGACTCAAAAAACCTATCTTAATCGTTAAAAACGGGGAAAAACTTTTTTTAGCGCAATGTATGTTTTAGGGTTGTGGGGTATAAAAAAGGGTGAATTTAGCCCTTTCAAAACGTTGAATGTAATTTCTAATATAATATTTGAATTTAGTGGCCCAAAAAACCTATATGAACCATTAAAATAAAAAAAAGGTTTTTTAGCGAATTGTATGGTTTGGGGGTGTGGGGTGTAAAAAAAGGGTGAATTTAGCCCTTCTAAGCCGTCAAAAGTAATTTTTAATATCATATTCGAATTCAGTGACTTAAGACATCTATATTTATCGTTAAAAACGGGGAAACACTTTTTTAGCGAAATGTATGTTTTACGGGTGTGGGGTGTAAAAAAGTGAATTTAGCCCTTCTCAACCCCCAAATTTAATTTTTAATATAATATTCGAATTAAGTGGCCCAAAAACCTACACGTACCATTAAAAACGGGAAAAACTTTTTTTAGCGAAATGTATGTTTTGGGGGTGTAGGGGGTAAAAAAGGGGTAAATTTAACTCTTTCCAGCCCTCAAATGTAATTTCTGATATTATTTTTAAATTAAGTGGCCCAAAAAACCTATATGTACCATTAAAAATGAAAAAAAAAACCTTTTTTTTAGCGATATGTAAGGGTGTAGGGTGTAAAAAACATCCCCTTTCGTAGTATCCAATATCCCTTTCCGATACTTTGTAGTTGATCTGTTTCTAAAAAGAATGCAAAGGGTTTATCCTGATTCATGTACTTCCAAAATCATCTCTAGGTTTAAAGTGTTTTTTAACAGATTTACCCGTATTATAAGGGACCCTTATCTTTAAGTTTATGATTTTCTGTACTTAATGATTTCTTAGGTAATTTGACGTTGAAAGCTGTGACATTGACAAATATAATTATGTTTATTTATTTTTCTTTTGTATCTTGTTTTAAATATTCAGTTTGAAAAAAATAAGGTAAGAAACAATTTTTTTAACCGATGATGGTTCGGATTTTGATATTATAAATGCCATAAAAGATTTCCAAGAAGAAGCGGCGAACGGTTTTTTTTGTACATTGTTCTGTTTTTTTTAGATGAAAGATGAAACCATTTTGAAGAAATGGATAATTTTACGTTTTTCAAACGGTTTAGATTAACGAAGCCAACAGTGCTCAGCTTTTCTTGAGCAAATCAAAGATGAGCGTAAATACTTGCGTCAAGAGATATCCTGCTGGTGAGCTTCTTGACAATGTTGACACATGAAACATGCTTTACTATGCAGGGAAAAGTAGGTTTTTCTAAATAATGCATTTAATGTAACAAAGCAAATCATGAGTCTTTTCTAATACGTCTTCGCATTTTTACGTCTGAAATATAATTGAGGAAAATAAAAAGCTGCTTTGCTAAACAGAACTAACCATGACCGACTAAAATTTGGGGCTTTTGAATTTGTCTAAATCATTCCTACATAGAAGTTATCAACAAAATTTTTATAATTTTTGATATGGTGAAAGTTATATATTTTTTAAAAGTGTAATTATATATTTCCCGGGTTTTTTTAAATACCTTTTTAAAATTTTGTTAGTAACTTCTACAAATAATTTAGAAAAATTCAAAAGCCCTAAGTTCTAGTCTGTCATGGTTAGTTCTGGTTAGTTAAAGCGGCTTTTTAGTTTCCCCAATTATATTTTAGACGTAAAAATGCGGGGACGTATTAAAAAGATCCCAACTTATTACATTAAAATTTAATTATTTGGGTTATGACAAATTCGTTGAATTATATTAGACATGCGTCAACACTGTCAAGAAGCTCGCCAGCGGGGTTTCTCTAGACGCGAGTAGCTCAAGTTTAAACATGACAAGCTTATATAAGCTTTTACATTTTAAATATTTACTTGATATACAGGTATATTTAAATCCATTTACATATTTTTTTTGTTTTCAAATATGTGTTTATTTCTCCTTATTGACAATAATTGTTCTCAATTATTGACAATAACACGGGCACACAAAAAAAAAGTTCTGAACCAGATATGTGAAGAACCTTTCGGTATGTTAAAAGGTACGCTAAAAACGAATTCGAAGTCAGAATTTACCCTTAGATTTTGCCCAACAAAATTTTAATATTAATATTAATAATAATAATTAAGTCTTTATTTATTTTAAAACTATTTGCTAACACAGTGTTTATTTGTTTTGACTTTCAGCTATTACAGCGACCAGGATTAAAATTATTATTTTTAGGTTTAACATATTTTAGCGGTTTTGGTATTTAAACAACGTTAATAAAACCGAGGAGAAAATATTTAAAAAATCTACTTGGGCTTTATACAAGCATACGTGGTCAAAAAAAATTCTTGTTAGACGAGCTAAGTTAAACAACGTTGGGTACACTTAGAAACTAAATAGGGCAATTAAACATTGTGTGTTACTTTGTGTAGTTTGAATTTAACAATAAATAAAAGATTTCGTTTAAATGACATTACCAAGACGTTTCTAGGATGGAGTAAAAGAGTACTAGTTACTATGGAAAATATATGGAACTGAAGTAAAATGGTTTATGCATCGAAATATCAGGCTTAAAATCATGATACAGGGCTTAAAATAGGCCTTTTTTGACTTTTATATTAAAAAAAGAAATCTAAAAAAAGAAGATTTATAAAAATCAAAGTTCAAGTGGTAGTAGTAAAAGTTATAAGATATAATAAATATCTGATAGTACATTTTTTAGCGCGTTAAAAACGAATATAAAGTTAGAATTTATTCATCACCCTTAAATTTTGCCCCAGCAACCCCCCAGCATCCCCCCGAAGGACCAATCTTTTATTCATTTGGAAAAGATATAACAAAAATATCTGACAATACGTTTTTTGGTGTAGTAAAAAAAATATATAAAGTTAGAATTTAGCCATAACCCTTGAATTTAAACCTAGCAGCCCCCAGCAACCCCTAGCATCACCCAGAAACCACCCTTAGGTCAAAAATTTTATTTTATTGGAAGATTTAAAATAACTGTCTGAAAATACGTTCTTTGGTGTGCTTAGAATGAACATAAAGTCAGAATTTACCCATCACCCTTACATTTTGCTCCAGAAACCCCCCAGCATACCCCCTCTCATAGGGTCAAAATTTTATTCATTTGGAAAAGATATAACAAATATCTGACAATACGTTTTCTGGCGTGCTAAAACCAAATATAAAGTTAGAATTTACCAATCACCTTTAGATTTTGCCCCAGAAACCCCCCAGCACCCCCATCCCATAAAGTCAAAATTTTATTAATTTGGAAAAGATATAATAAATACCTGACAATACGTTTTCTGGCGTGCTAAAAACGAATATGAAGTTATAATTTACCAATCACCTTTAGATTTTGCACCAGCAACCCCCCAGCCCCCCCTCAAGGGTCAAAATTTTATTCATTTGGAAAAGATATAATAAATACCTGACAATACGTTTTTTGGTGTGTTAAAAACGAATATGAAGTTGGAATTTACTCATAACCCTTAAATTTAACCCTAGCAATCCCCAGCAACCTCCAGCATCACCCAGCAACCATCTAAAGGGCAAAAATTTTATGTTATTTGAATAATTAAAATAAATATCTAACGTCTTCAGTACACCAAACAACGTATTGTCCCATATTTATTACCACTATTCCAAGTGCATAAAGTTTTACCCATTAAGGAGGGGGAGTTGCTGGAGCAAAATGTAAGGGGGATGGGTAAATTCTAACTTTATGTTAATTTTTAGCACACCAAAAAACGTATTGTCAGATATTTATTTTTATTTTTCTAATTAAATAATAATAATTTTGCCCTTAGGGTGGTTTCTGGGTGATACTAGGGGTCGCTGGGGGTTGCTAGGGTTGAATTCAAGGGTTATGGGTAAATTCTAACTTCATATTCGTTTTAACAATATTAAAAAACGTATTGTCAGATATTTATTATATCTTTTCCAAACGAATAAAATTTTGACCCTTCGGGGTGTGCTAGGGGGTTGCTGGGGCAATATCTAAGGGTGATGGGTAAATTCTGACTTCGGAATTGTTTTTAGCGCACCGAAAAACATACCGGAGGGTGCTTTACATATCTGGTTCAGAACTTTTTTATATGTGCCTGTGTAATTGTTCCCTTTCTATGGCCGTAAGGTTAGGCGCCCAAGATTTTTTTCATTTTGTTTTAAATTTTTCTCCAAAAAATCACCGACTTTGTATTGTAATATTCACAAAATAAAAAAAAACAGTTTTTAAAAGTGTGTGTCATTGTAACAGCGTTCGATCTCTACCCTACAATTTTTATCTGAAATCTTTTTTCTATCTGGCATAACTATTTAAACGAAGGTGTGAAATATATTAGTGGGTTGAACGGCAGTTTTTGACATGTAATTTGTAGTTACGCCGAACTTTCCTTACGTGGAAAGTTCTTACAGGAATGTGTGGCTTAGGCTTTTTCTACACTGCAAATAGAAAAAATTAAAGACCGTTTAAGTAATTATTTAAAAGGTAAGTTCTGACAGGTATCATTTTTTACATGGTTTTAAAAATTTTGACTTTACAAAAAACAGACAATGCGACGTTATAACAAGGTTATCATTCTGATACCTATTTGAGGCAAGACCCTTGTATCCTGACAAATCTCAGGTGATTAGCTCTTGATATATGTGTTTTAGAAAAATGCAGAAGACTCAATATTTATAACAATTAGAGTAAAGTTACCAAATTTATTATTCACAAACAAGCTAATAAAGAAGAGATCTATTATTACTCTAACCTGATTATTTGCATTGTAAAGGCCAATAACACTGACCAACATTCTAAAACTTTTTTTGCCTCCCTGGAATGATTGTGGCTGGATTTTATATATTTTGGCCTGCTGAATCCAGATCTGGCTTCAGATTTTCGATATCAGCCTTCAATAATGAGGGAGAGACACATGTTTTGATATTAAGCAAAATTCAATAAAAACTCACTTTAATACTGATTTATTAATTTAAAAAATAAAAAGGTATGATACATTTTAGTTAGTTAGTTAGTTAATTTATGTTCAGTATAAACATTTTCAAGTGTTATTTTATTTTTAATATTCATTTCCTTGAACTCTTCCATTTATAAGAAAGACTGGATGTGTTCGTATTAGGGTCCAGCAATAGTCGGCTAACATATTCGGGCTCCATTCCAGTATATCTTTTCTCTATCGATGCGATGTCTTGGTAAAATCGTTCCCCATGCTCGTCCGATATAGCTCCTAGATTTAGGAAAAAAGTCCAAATGGGAATGGAAAAGTGAAGTTTTAGGACATGTTTAAAATATGATAGGCCGTGAGCAGTTCTTCCACAGTTCACGATAATTTTCTGACTTGGTGTTTCCAAGAAAATTTTTCAAACACTTTCAAATGCATTCCATGCCCGTCTTTCATGGTCACTTAAAATGTCCGTGAAGTTGGCATCTTTAAAGATTCCTAATTTGGGGACCAACAAAAATTTTCTTTTTTTGGCTTCCTTATACGTGGAAATTTCTCTTTTAAATAGTTGAAAGCATTTCCTTTTTTATCAGTGCTTTTACAAAATTTTTGATCAACCCCAACTTTATGTGAAGTGGAGGTAAATATATTTTCTTTCTGAATAACGGTTCTCAGGTCAAATTTTTAACTCCAACTTCTTTTTTTTCACGTGGAGGCCAAACCTTTATTTTATAATGTTTTTCTTGGGCTTCCCACTCCACAAAGCAGCAGTATTTTGTGTATCCTGACTCGTCCTGTCAATAACGCTACCCTTTCAAATCTGCACATAATAATTATATTCCATTTGTGATCTTCGTGCTTTACATCTTATCATCTTCAGATTGTCATATGTTTCTTTCATATTTACCGAATGACTATAGGAACGGATGGATTTCATTTCCATTATAAAGTAAAACAGCTTTTAGACTTTTTTGACGAATCATGAATAGTTCCAATGGGCGTATATGGGTTCAGTTCGACCATTAGGCCCGGAATATCATGGCAAAATAATAAATCACCGTCCGCTGCAAAAAATTTGCGAGGTAGATTCCCTTTTTCTGTAGATGGACACCTTAACTCCGTTTTCCAAGAGGTTCCACTGCTGCAGGCGGGATCCAAAAGTTCCGCTTTTGTTTTCAAGGTCAAGTCACGACAAGGTCATTCATTCCTTGGGTGATTAAATGAGGGTATCGGGCAAATCAATGGACAGGGATGGCGGTGGCCTGGCGGTACCGAGTCTGTTTCCCGATCAAGCGTGTAACTCTCAGGTGGTTGGGGAATGGGTAATGAATTGTCATGGGGACTGGTCGCATTGCAGACGGAACATTGGGATCTGAAGCTGCTTGTTTTGCAGTAATTCTTTGATATTTCATGCAAAATAACAATCATTCGTGATTGAGGTTCCCTCAACCATTGGAACTGAAAATAGTTATGCGTACCTTTTAGCCATCCCTGTTCTCGAACACGGCAACACACTTTTGGGCCCGGACTTATCTTGATCCCAACTTTACATCAAAGTACAGTTCAAGCCTTTTTTTGAAGATATGGTTTTTTGCCTTGGCCCTTTGTCAAATATAAAATTTATCGCTTTATTAACACAAATTCGCTCGACATTTTTTTTACACGTAGATCTATCTAATCGAAAAATCAACAGATGTTTACTAAATGATTATAAAATAAGCTAAGGGATATTTCAAGCATAGATCCACCTACCTGTCCATAATAATGGTCGCCCATTTATTACCCCTCTATAGACCCCCGAAATCTGAGGCTAATAAAAACATTTGAGGGTTAGTTGTTATTATAAATCCAAATATTACAAATCACACGATTTTTTTATAGGAGGTTTTCTGTTAACATTAATCCAAAAAGGGAAAATGCAACGTTCCCGCCTTTCCAAGTACTCTTAAAGGTGGGCCCTTTTGACGGGCCATTAAAATGGCATATTTGGCAATATTTGTCACAAATTTTGCCCACATATTTTTGAAAACAGCAATATTTACGTATATCCAGTCAACAATAAAAAAATAATTTCTGCAATTTTAGCCAGCTTGTTGCCTATTATTTTCTGTTTCACGAAAAAAGTTTCAGTATTGACGAATCAAAAATAAAAAATGTTCTACATTATGCAAGTTGCAGCGTCCTTAATCGTGCTCGACGATACAAAAAAGAAAAATAAAAAACGGAAAATGTGGATACGCTCTTTTGAAACAAACGATAAACGTGGTAATTTGAATATGGTTTAATACTATATTGAATATGGTGTTAATACTTAAATCATTTTTTGTTTTACAAGAATGTCAAAAAGTTATTTCAAACTAATGATAAACGCAATGTTATTTGAATTCTATAATGGCCGTCCAACTATCCCCTTTTTTTGCTTTGTCTTTGTATAAGGTGTTTTCTACCTCCCACAACTCTGGACGTGCATTAATAAAATTTATTGTCTTCTCATTTCACCATATATCCATTTTTATTTTATATGTTCACCAAAATCAAATTAAATTTCGAAGGGCTATCCGGGCAACACTCAAAATTATCCAAGGCAGTTCGACTTCCTCGGCAACACATCAGCCACTGACTGCAATAGTGTTTAAATCCCGGCAATATTCCGGCGATATTGCTTGGCCATACGGCGATATTTCTTTAGATGGCTGCAATGTTGCCCATAACATATCGGCTATACATTTTCGGGAACATATTGCTCTAAAAAATAGCCCGTCTAAATGCTCCTTTAGTTGCAATATAAATCAAATGCCCAGATAAAGCCAAACCAGATACGAAAGTGTCGTTTAACACGTGCATGCCAAATTTTATGAAACTCCGCCCCCTAGGGATGGCCAGTCATCGGAGGAAATAGTCAGAGGTCGAGTTACTTTTCAGATTCGTGTTATCAATAGTGCGAGAGCTTATATTATTATTTCGGCGTTCAAACATTATTTTTCTTTGACATTTTTGTGGTTTTAAACATCCCTGGTTATAAGTGTCTGTATTTACACTGTTTAACAAGAAGTGGAGAAAAAAAAATCATTATTTAAATTACCTCGAGATCCTGTAAGGTATGTTGGTTTTATTATTAATTAAAAAATAACCAAAGTTATTAATACATAAATTATTCCGTATGTTGGCTCTCAAAAGCCTATTTTACTGTAAAAGTACTTTATATAAATAGTTTAATTGTTGGTTTGGTTATCATTTTAGATGTCACACTTGGCTTAAAGCGGCTGGACGAGAAGATCTTTTAGAGAAAAAAAGTATAAATTACAAGATGCGAAGATCACTTTGAGAGCGAGTGTTTTATGGTAGCTACAAGCTGTTTAAAGCGTCTTTGTGATACAGCTATACCGTCAATTTTTCTTGGACCCAAGCGCAAATCCGATGTTTTATTGGAACAACCTCCGAAAAAGGCCATACTTTTATCAGGTAGGTAATTATTCTTGGTATCTGTTACTTGGGCATAGGAAAACTTCGCATAGGACAATTGACCTGTATTTAATTTGTTAATAAAATTGTGGTCTACCTGACAAAAGAGACACTTGTTTACACGTCCAATAATATTCCTGGTCATAATTATTAAATCATTAGGAGGGCCAATATCTAAATTTACCTGCCTAAGGCTCACAGATGCAAATCTCGGGCGTCGCTGTTCCTCCGTAAAAAGTTCTACCTAAATACCCAATTGAGTAGTAATAAAAATATATTGGCAAGTAAACTCGCAGACAAAAATATTGCATATTTTATTTTTAATCATTATTTTGGGTTTATTTATCTCTGAGTTGTTATGTATTTTTTATTGCTGAACGTGTTGCTGGAGTATTTTGGTAATATTACAAACTATAAGCGACAATCGTGCTTAGCCTTAGCCGAACAAAAAATATGCCTAAAAAGACTTAAAAGACAATATTTTTGTCTGTGAGTGTAGTATGCTTTTA
Organism: Listronotus oregonensis; assembly: GCA_019359885.1. NCBI lineage: Eukaryota > Metazoa > Arthropoda > Insecta > Coleoptera > Curculionidae > Listronotus > Listronotus oregonensis. The sequence continues at coordinate 162,319 of JAHBCN010000516.1, forward strand.
TAATTTGCTAAAGAAGGAATTTACATACTATCCAAATTGAAACCGAATCAGAACAATATTTGTTAAATTATTTTTTCTTGGCTTTAGATGTAACCCTAAAATCAGATGGAACTTTGGTCATTAATACCGATAATAGCACTGTTTCCGAAACTAAGGAAGGTAAGCTATTTGTTTTACTTAAAAAATTATAACATTTTGCTCCGTTAGTTTCCTCACTAACTTTCTATTTGGTATAAATAAATTTGCTACTATTTCAGTTTGAGTATTTCTCTTTCCAGGACCACTTGGCAATGATGCGAATAAAGATAGTTATGTGCTCGACATCCAGATTCCCAGCACTAGCAGAGATAAAACTCCTCCACTGCTATCTCCGATGGCAACACAAACCTCGCCAAGATTTACTAAAGCCAAAACACAAAAGACCCCTCGAAAAGTTAAACTAAGGTACAAAGTAAAATCATTACAACAACGTTTATCTTTTACCAAAGCGGATCTTGAAAAGGAAAAGCGTGAAAAACAACAATATTTTTATAAATTATGCGATAAATATCTAACGACACCCTTAGCTGTAATTGTCAAACTTCAAGATATTTTAAAAAATAAAGCTTCAAAATCAAGACGATATTCAAAGGAATATAAAAATTTTGCTTTAACATTATATTTTTTTAGTCAGAAATCTTATAACTTTTTAAGTAAAATTTTAATTTTGCCGTCAAAGTGCTCTTTAGAGTTAAAGACTCAAAAAATTCTTTGTAAACCTGGATTAGAAAACGAACATATATTTGAATCTTTAAAACTCACAATAAAGACTATGTCGGAACTGAACAAGTATTGCAATATTTGTATCGACAAAACTTCCAATAAATCTAATTTATATTTTGATGCCGGTAAAGATGTTATTATTGATTTTGAAGATATTGGTATCCAAAAGAAAAACACGCTTGCTGTGCAAATGTTGCAGTAATTATGGCTAGAGGGCTTTTTAATAATTGGAAACAGCCTATAGCATACTTTTTTGTGAACACTCAATAGAAAGCGCTTGAAATCCATACAATTGTGTAGCAAAATTATATAATATAGGATTATACGTTTAAGGCGTAACAAGCGACATGGGATCCAATTTTATTCAACTTGCAAACCTATTGGATGTAACTCCAAAAAACCCTGAATTTAATTAAGGAGACTTTAATCTAATCTACTTCTTTGACCCACCTTACTTGCAAAAAGCCACTAAAAACAATTTAATGAGTAATTCATTTAATTTTGATGATAAAAATACATCAGGGAGTTTTATTGAGAAGTTTTACCTTGAAGATAAAAAAAAACTTACCGGTGCGCTCCTAAATTAACTTACGCTCACATTTTTCCTATCAACTTTCAAAAAATAAAGGTAAACTTATCGGTTCAAGTTTTAAGTAGGGCAGTAGCAAGTGGCATGCGCACTCATTTAGAATTGGGTGTATAGTAGGGTTCATGATTTCTCGAACTTATCAATTTCTCGGGTCTCGAGAATTCTCGAGGCTAATTTCTCGGGTCTTCTCGGGTTGTCGAGAAATTTACAAATTGCGTGTACTACACTTTGTAAAGCATCTGAACTCAGCTAGAGTCGAAACACTAGTGAACGTGTGTGTATTACAGTGTTGCCAACCAAGCTCCCTGAAAATTCCCAATTTTTCTGTGAAAAAAGCCCTAGAATTTCCTAGATCAAAATTAAATGGAAAAATAATTTACGAAATGACTTTATTGTCAGAAAAGTTCAAAAAATTCATAGAAATAAAATCTTATGGTAACAATGGACATGGATAGCAAAATGAATTAACAAAAATAAAAGTTTCTAAACAAAAAAAAAACAATTTTAAAAATTCTTAAAATCAATCATTTTTTTATAAAAGTTTTCCTTTTTCATAAGACTTAAATGCTATTCATTTAATGAATAATTTTGGCAGCAGTTTTCACTAGAAAGACGAATTAAACACACTGAATTTAATGCCTCACTGGATAATTAATTTCGCTTTTTATTTTTGACGTCGGTAACGACTGAAAATACTCGCTCAGTCTCGGCATTACTGTGAGGCAACAAATACATGAACTTGAAATTTCTTTTTTCCCTTAGTATTTTGTGGGCAACAACCACAAAATACAAAAGGGCAACAACATGCAGAGAGGTGCTAAGTAGCAGTTGTAATTCCCCGAAACCCGATACCACGAATTAACCCGTATTAGATTAATCAGCGCAACAAGAAGCAATTTTTGAAAAGATACAATGGTCAAACCATAATCCAGGGTATAAGGATTTAATAGGTACTTGTTATTAGTAGTCCATTTAATATTAAAATTAATAAATTGACTGAAATTCTATAAACTGAACCGAAAACAATCCAAAGTTGAAAATTCCCTAGATATTAGATAAAATTCCCTTTTTTCCTATTGTAGGAAAAAATCCCTAGAACTTGGAAATATTTTCCTAGGTTGGCATTACTGTTGTATTACCTACTGTATTGTTTTATGTATAAAACGATGCCGCCAGAGCGCTTGCCGCGCGCGATCTGCGAGATAAAAGGGTACCACTGCGCTTTGGCCCGTGCCGCCCCGCCGCCGCGCGTTTAAAGCAAACGGCAAACGCAAATAGTTTTATTTTATAATTTCATAGACTCAAATATGATTTCTCGAGTTCTCGAGTTTTCTCGAGCTTGATTTCCCGGGAACAAATCCCAACGATTTCCCGGGAATTCTCGAGCCGAGAATTCCCGGGAATGAACCCTAGTGTATAGCCTCTTGAAGCCCAAGCGACCATAGAAGTTATCAAAACATTTGATAAGTTGTTTGATATTTTCAATTCAATCGATGTGAGCCACCCAAAAAATACAAAATTGCTTTTAAAGGAGAACAATTCCAAATAGATTTTCTAGATAACATGTGGCAATTTCAAGATGGGTTGAAAGTTTTTAATAGTATTGGTCAGGATGTTATGTCAAATGTAAATTTCGTCGTTGCTGGATGATAACAATAAAGGCTCTTTAAATCCTTTGGCAACGCCTATTTAATGTTGGCTTTAAATATTTAAAAACAATACGAATCAATCAAGACTGCTTGGAAAATTACTTTGGCAGCGTTCGGCAACAGGGTGGAAACTCTGTAAATCCCACACCAATTCAGTTTCAAAGGGCTTTTAAGAAACTATTTTGTATGATTTTTTTACATTCGACTCATATGAATTGTGAAGATGATTTGGATATCCTTCTCTTACGATTAAAACAGACAAAATCCGCTATCCTTGAAAAAGATAATATATTAACCAGAACATGCAAAGCAGTTGCGCTTCCGTCATAGGATTACAGGAAAGAAAATTTGGTAATGCAGAACGCGTTTAGCCATGTTTGTGGCTATTTAATTAATAACGCTCTTAAAATACATAATTGTAAAACCTGTAAAGCATTTTCCAACAAAATAGATACTCTGGATAAAACTAATTTATTTACGCATTTTAAAGCATATGAAAATGAAGGAGGTGGTTTAACGAGGAATTTATATATTTTATTTATCAATTTGAAAAAGTATTTATTCAGTTATTTGACGAACTTTCAATCCAGGAAGGAATTTTCCAAATATATTTAACCGAAATGAAGAAAACGAGTTTTTCTCATCCATGTTCGGATTTTGCTCCTTTGTATGTATTTAAATTATTTATTCGATTAAAAATATTTTATACACTAAAATTTACAAATAGAGATCTAGCCACTGCCAAAAAATCTGAAAAGTCCAAAAGATAAATAGAAATTCTTTCTTATTTGTAAATAATAAGTATTTAGCTTTAAGTACCTAATATTATGTTTAAATTTAATTTAAAATAAAACACTCGGTGTAAAGTTCAATTTTATTCAGATAGATTGACACGTGTTTCGGTCTCACAATGGTGAGACCGAAACGTGCATCTACGAATAAATGTGAACACCAGTGTTTTATTTTAAATTAAATTTGTTACAATGTTTCACCTAGAGCCTACCGCAAATTCAATAGAAATTATTATGTTTAATGCTGTAGTCTTAGTTATCTAGATATTATATCGACTGTTGTATTTAAATAATGTTTAGATATTTCTTATTATGTATGTAGGAAAAATCATATAATTTTGGTGCACGTCATTAATGACACCATGCGCATTCTTATGGCATTTGCTGGTGATACTTTTATTACCAGCAACAAAAGTTATATGGATTTTTCTATAATATATGTCCCAATTTATATTTTCCGTTTACTTTGTGAACCTTTTTTTCAAAAAGATTCTTCAATATAATGACATCAGGCGAAACCAAATGCATATAATATTTAAAAATCAATAGGTATGTATGTACGTAGGCTCCTTTTTATTTTGTCATTAGATTTACCTACCTAGTTATCAAATTTTGGATTTAGTAGTTTTTATAAGCATTTTAAAAGTGAATATACTCGTACTGGTCTCCGGACTTCTGGGAATCCGCTGATATTTCCTTACTGTAATTTTAGATGTAAGTTTAATTTGTATAAAGGAAATAAAATTTATTATTATTTATTATTTTTATTTTATTTCCGTGGCCAATACACAAAGTGTAAGGCTAATGATTGTTTAGAAAAAAAAATATATATTATTAAATTTAGTGACATCAGATAAAACTTTTATCGCTGACCAAGGTATTTACAAAACCGGTAATTTATAAATAATTATTATATATATTATGTATTATAGCATTTTCTTTCCAAAATATTTATGTTGGTGCGGTAATGCAATTTTAATTTACTAATAAATTTTAAAAATCGATCAAAATTTCTGATGCGGGCATACATAACTCCCGCGTCCGAGGTCAAACAAAATAAGCGAGCTCTTGATCGACACTTTCGTATCTGGTGTGGCTTTATCTGGGTCAAATGGTTAAAGCAAAACAAAATTGAAGTTGGCTTTAATTTTAGAAGCTTCTTGATAAAGATATACTTAAGATAACTTTGCTAGAACCTACCATAAATTATGTTAACTTAAGGTTTATTATATTTCCAAAATATTTTGAGAGAATAGTACCATATAACATACTTGTAACAAGTATTACATTTTTGATTTATTATTACTTTATAAACAGTTGTTTATTATACGGTTTAGCGGTCCCAACCGCCTTTTATGTTTTATTAAAATAAAATGGTCTTTATTTAAAACTTTTTCATGATATTTAAACCTACTTTAGGAATATTTCTTTTTACATTTTTTTATGATTTACATACACAACATTACACTAATAGTCCGGGTTATTTACCGTTAAAATGTTTTTGGAAGGTCATGAATCGAGATGAAACCTTTTGCATTCTCTTTAGAAACATATCAACCACTAAGTGTTAAACAGAAATAGCTGATCCTACGACAGGGAAAGTTTTTTGCCCCATTTTTTTTACCCTTTTTACCCCCCAGCATAAAATTAAAAAATCTTTTTTTATTTTTAATGGATGATATCGGTTTTTAAGGCCACTGAATTCAAATATGATATCAAAAATAACATCTGAAGGCTTAGAAGGGCTAAATTTACCCTTTTTCTAACACCTACACTTCTAAAACATATATTTCGCAAAACATTTGTTTTTCTTGTTTAATGGTTCATACAGCTTTTTTGGGCCACTGAATTCAAATCTAATCCCAGGTATTATAATAAGAGGGGTTAAGTAGCCCTATTTTAATTCCTTTTACCCCACAAGCATTATTTTTTGTAAAATTACCGTTTTTTTTTTGGGATGATGTATTTACTGGGTCATTGAGTTTAAATCTCAAGTCAGAAACGATATATAAATGGTTGAATTAAATTTCCCCCAAAATACATATCTCTTTATTTCTTTTATATAATATATTAATGTGACTTCAAAAAATTATAAAAGCATTTTTTTTAATTACGAATTTCTCTAAAACGGTATCCTTTTTTGTCTTACAGGGGGTAACAAAAAGATCGAATTTAACTCTTCCAACTTCTCAAATATAATTTCCAATATAGTATTCGAATTTAGTGACCTAAAAAACTATATTTACCATTAAAAATGGGGAAAACTTTTTTAGCCAAATATATGTTTTAGGAGTATGGGAGTAAAAAAGGGTAAATTCAGCCATTCTAAGCCCTCAAATGTAATTTCTAATATTATATTCCAATTCAGTGGCACAAAAAAACAAATATGAACAATTAAAAATGAAAAAAAAGTTTGTTTTTAATAATTTTAGACTTGTGGGCTGAAAAGTGTGAAAATGGGGTAAAAACACCCCCTTCGTAGGATCCACTATTTTTTTCCAAGACTTTGTAGTTGATCTGTTTTTAAAGAGAATGCAAAAAGTTTCATCTTGACTCATGACCTTCCAATATCATTTCTTGATATTGACGTGTCATTTTACCGATGTACTCGAATTATAAAATTATTATTCCTTTTTATTATTTAAAATAGTAACTGTTGATATTTATAAGGCAATGGGAGTATTTGGATATAGTCATACCCACATTTTATTATATTTTTTTATTGCAGTCTTATTGATGTCAGGTCTGACAACGACAACAGCAGGTCTGGAATACAGGGGTTTTGAAATGTAACAGAACAAAACATTAACAGTAAATTAGGAATAGATATAATTTTTATCAAATATAATATTTTTAACTGATGTCATTTTTAGATAGGTACTGATTTATAAACCTTTAATTTGTGTTAAGTGTATTTCTAAACAAAATGGATACGCAGAGAAAGCAAATTTGTAATTTTAAATGCAAGTGTTTTAGTCCAAATTTGGAGACTTGTGTTTCTTGCATTTCCAGTAACAGAAATATAGCGGAGTGATTCCGTGAGTCTATCGTGTCGTTTTTTTTTTGGCGTAGAACCAGGTCAAACAAGTTAGGTTCCTTTAAGCATGTCACCGGGCACATGAAATCGTATTTTACGACATTTTTTGTGTTCTCGAACTTTTTAAACTAATAAAAAGTGATTTTTTTTAAATTTAAAAAAAAATTTTTTTTGTTTCCACCGCCATAACTTTAAAACTATCAAAGATACCGAAATTTTTTTGGTGTCAAATTAAAGCCCACACTATAGCGCTTTTAACCTTATAAACTGTTTGGGCACAATTCGCACTTTCATTCCTTTAAAAATCAGATAAACTAAAAATATATATTTTTTGTATTGACATTTTAACCAATCGATAAACTTTTTTATTTTTGAAAATATTTTCATACATGCAGCGAAGAAAATATAGCCAATTAATAACAAAAGTTTTTGAAAAAAAAAACAGCGATTTTTTTTTCAGACGTAAAAGACTATCATCGGGACCCAATAGACCCTGCATGCGGATAGCGTGCGTAGTAATACATTAGTAGTGGTGGTTGTCGAAATTCAGAGTGTGCTGTATGTATTTAGAATTTTAAAACAATAAAGCGAATTATTTGTAAGAAAATTGTGTATGATGGATACAAATCTGTTTTACAAAGACCTAGAATACAAGGATTGTTATCATTACTATCAAGTGCTGAAAAAAGACAGGACAATCTAGCAAAAGAAATAAAAAAAAGATATGTTAAATGGCAAAATTAAAATAAAATATCCTAAAGACTGTTGTGAATTTTACACAAATTCTCAAAACTATTATCCTAATTTGCAATCAGACAGTGGCGCCGGTCCTTCAAATTATTGTGGCACTTAACTTAAATGCGATAGTTTCAATATTAGAAAAATGTGCTTTTTGTAACAATAGTGAAAGTAAAAAGAAAAAAATCAATTAAAAATTTGTTTAAACAAGTAGTTTAAATATTATTATGTAACTACATAGTATAGTTGGTACCTTTTTATTAGTTTATATTTTGTACTGAAAAAAAAATACGAATTTTTTCTTATAGATAAGGTTTACGGTATTTATTTTTTACATAGTACTAAATCTTTTTAGGTAGTAGAAAAGCTACCTATCAAAAAATTAATAAAGCTACCAGGAATAGAAATGACATATGATATCTAAATTACGTGGCTATGAATATTTATTTGTGTTTGATGAGAAATATCATAAATTATGTTACAGCCACTACATATCTGAAAAAAACATAAAATCGCACTAAAATAGGAAAACGGTTTTCCAATTTCCACGAACCTATCCGAAAATAGTTCGACAATATCTACATCTTCTGCGAGTATTGGTAGTGATGTTCAGATAGATCTTGTACATCCTAAAGAAATGTCCAAAATTTAATCCTTATTATGAGCTGCTGCCATAATACGTAGTGCAATGGCTTTATGTCAACACAAAATTGAATTTCCAACATGTACTTGTGTAAAAGAAGGCCTAAAATGTTGTGTGAATCTCGTTCTTGCATAAACATTATTAAAGAAGTGTAAATCTCGTTCTTGCAATAACATTATTAAAGATTTTGAGGCAGAAATGGATTAAATTTACAAGGAATGCTAATAATGAAGTGCATGAATAACTACTTACATATTACATTTTGGGTCTGGTAACGAAAATCACCCACGGAAATGAACTAATTTTTAAATTGCAATGTAAAATGTACTTTAAATATTACTATTTAAGACAAAAAAAAGCGGATACAGTGGTTTTCACCAAGAAAAGCGCAATAAAAATTCTATAAATTGGTCATTGTTTGACATTTTATTTGAACCATTTACGATTTATATGTAATAAATACATGCACCGCTTCAAGAGGTTTACAGTGTTGCTAAACGGAAATATTAGTTTATAATAAAAAGCTTTGCCATGACCATAAGGATAATTTTTATTAAATCAAAAATATTTGAAATTCGAGCCAGTTACAAATATAATTAGGGAAAATAAAAAGCCGCTTTAACTAACCAGCACTAATCATGACCGACCAGAACGGTGCATTTATAATAAAGAAAATTTACAGTTTAACGAGAAAAACCTAACCGGAACTAACTAGGACCTAACCAGAACTAAGTAATAGTTTAAAAGTTGTTGTTTGTTAGTTCTGGTTAGTTTTCTCTATAAAAAACAACCTTTAATAATAACAAATTATTACAAAAAATCTGACAACATTGCTTATTCAAGCAGCATTCACACACGCAAAGAACGGTATCGTATCATCTCTTTATATGGAAAATAAAGAAATTATACAGGGTCCGGCAAAATGAACAACCCATTTTAAATTGCTTATAAAAATTTATTAACTTTAAAAACAAAACAAAGGAACATGTATTCTTAAACAAGAAAGATGGGAGTTTTTTATTTTGAATGGGGTCCGAAAACCGCCACCCCCTTAAAATTCTTCTTTGGTTCATAAATTTTTTCCCAAATTTTGAAGAACTTTCCCAGAAATAGCGTGGGTTTCATTGGCAATATTTGTTTTTATTTCTTAACAGTTGCGATCTTGTATGGGTGAAAATTCATTTTTTTTAAAATTTTTCGTGACTTGCTCGATAAATTTAAAACAGTAGCATGTTTAACAACAGATTTTTTGGGGCTAGCGTAAGATTTTTCTGTCTTCGTTCATATTTCAGGCAGATCTTGGCCGCCCACTTGACTTTTGTCTAAAACGGATCCTTTTCCATTTACGAATCAAACTGTAATGGTCTTCCCGCGGACACTGTCGGATCATTATTGAGTCGAAAACACTTTGAACGGCTATAATGGAATTATATTCAATAAATTTTTCGACACAAAAAATGCGATGTTCTGTTAACCAACGCGCATTTGACAACTGTCAACAATTTTAATTAAACTCTCCAAAGCCTACTTTTCCAAATAAAATATATGATAGTGAATACTCGATACATTTTTTTTATATTAAAGAAACAAAATAGGTAATACATTTTGCCGAACCCCGTATATTCCTGTTTAAAAAAGGCGTTTAACGAAGCCCCAGTTTATATTTTATGTACTATATTTCTCAAATTTAATTAAAAGACATAAAGCATCCGCAATTTTTTGTTGCTCAAAGTGTTCCAGAAATAATGAAATTTTGAATGCATAATCAAAAAGTAACGAATTCCTTGGATGGTTTTCTTTACCTGAACCCAATAAAAAGGAGTTTAATAAACTTACTAATTAGGTGGGTAATTAATAACAATGATTAATATTTTTTGTATGGGTTTAAAAAACTACCCACCTGTTTTGGATATTTGAAATTTTCATTTTCTAAACAACTTAAGCAACCCTTTGATCTGCGTTTAAACCTGTTAATAAAACTTAAACTACTACACTTCCACCAGGCTGTAAGATCTTTGAAGTCGGCAGGCTCGCTAAGTCGAGCGCGCAAAAATATGACTGGCCCGTTAAAAAAACATCACTGACTCAATACTATAAAAGGAATATAAATTTTTTTTATTTTAAAAACTTTTTTTAAATATTAGCTACAATTTGTACGCAGCATGTATATATAAATTTTCAATAATAAACTTTTTTCTCGATTGCCTAAAATTACGCTGCTGAAAATAACAATTTTGAGTTTCCTACTATTTTAAAAATTAAACAAAAACAAAACGGCTTCAAGTGGGATGTTGTTCGAAGCGCTATTGTGTCTACTTTTTAATCCAAAAAAAAAATAACTTGATAGCATGAATATAATTAGAGATATAGCAGTGGATATGTTAAAAAACGTGTTTTATTAAAAACCGATTTTTTTGGGTTTTTTCAAAATAAAAAAGTTCTCGACCACTAAAAAATGTCATAAAAAGTGATTTACACGATTATATTATTAAAGAATCCCACTAAGTCTGGTTTGGTTCTACGCCGGATTTTTTTTCTCGATAATTAAGCGACTTTCCTTCCAAATTTTACTTCACTAATATTAGTTTTGCCACGGCTGGGTCAATGCTGCTAGGTGCAGATATTTTTTAATACATACGATTAAATATGCATGAGATACCCTGGCCAATACTTGTACAAATTAAATTTTTAAATATTAAATATAATTTTTATTTAAATCTATATTTCAATAAAAATAATATTTATTGATTTACTACGTACAAATAAATCGCAATGCAAAATAAAAACTCATAAGCCATTTATTATAAGTTTGAATAGGAAACAAATTCGTAACAGCAATTTTAAAAATTACAGCTTTCAGGCTTTTAAGTATGAAATAATTACAAAGGTTCTATTAATTTAGGTTTGCGTTTTTAAAAATGGGAATTATTTTTCATTTTAAAAATTCTAAATTGCACAAAAATATATTTTTAGCAAATATATATAGAGAGCTTCTCTCACAAAATAAAAGTTTCTACTAAAATACCAATTTTCAACTGTAAAAAAGTAAAAAATAATACAAACAACGAAAGAAAAAAACATAAAAAATGCATCTTTTATTACTATTTTTACATTTTTGCACACAACCTTTTTCTTTTTTTCTTCGTACACACGAAGTATTAACCAAGAAAGTACACACATCGAAGAGGCACAATCCGTAGTAATATTTTTTTAAATAAAGCTAGTTGATTGCAATAAGGCAGACACAAATAATTACAATTCAGAAGTTTATATAGGAAGAGGGGATGAGCGAATGTACATTTGGAAAAACTTAAATAACTTTTTTTTTCGGCATAACCGATTTTAATAAACTAGGTCTCGTTTAAAAAAACTTTTATTAGGGCTATAAATTATTGAAATAATTATTTTTTTTTGTATCCCCAGAGACTAGTTTGTGTCAAAGTTATAAATTTTGTAATTTTTTTCGAAAAATGTAAATGTAATGGTATTATTATTATTATTATAGGCCCATTAAAAAAAGCATTAAAAAGTCAAGAAACTTTCTGGAAAGCGCATTTCGATATCTTAATTAGTTCTTAACATATTGCCGAAAAACTGCATTACCCGTTTTCTTTTCTATTTTAAGTTGTCAGTTAAACAACGCGGCGTTTTTTATCGAGGATGCCATGGCAACAAAAACTTTTTGTTTTTTTTTACGATTATTAAGTAATATCCCCAATTTTTATTAATCCTCAATTTAATAACAGCATTCATTATTACACGGCTCGTGGATGATAATAGCTGATTTATTATTATCTACGGGCTCTGGTTAATTGTATCTTTATGTTGCTGAAATAGGATGCATATTTCCAGTGTTCTTAAACGGGTTGTCAAACGCCTAAACACTTTTTTTTTTATTAATGTGCCATCTTCCAAGATATATTTATGGCATATTGTGTTGCAGCAATATAGGCATTTCGAAAAATTTTAAAATAAACCGCAAGCATATCGTTTGCCTTGATGGTAGAATAAGACATAATTTAAAATTACTTAATAACGATTAACAAACCTACTTCTACTAATATTAACGAAAAACTACAATAAACAAAAAGTAAATTTAAAATTATTAGATTTAACAAACAATGCACTTGTCATTTTTGACGTCACTGTTTTTTTTGTGATTTTTGACGTTCCGGCATTCTCGATAAAAACGCCGCGTTGTTTATCTGACAGCCTAAAATAGAAAAAAATACGAGTAATGCAGTTTTTTGGCAATAAGTCGAGAATTAATTAAGATATGGAAATGCGCTTTTCTTCAGTTTCTTGACTTTTTAATGCTCTTTTTAATGGGCATATAATAATAATACCATTACATATAAATTTTTTAAAAAAGTTGACACAATTTATATGTACCTTTGACACAAATCAGTCTCTAGGGATAAAACAAAAAATAAATAAATTATTTCAATATTTTATCTTAAGCCCTGATAATAGCTCTTTTAAACGAGACCTAGTTTATTAATATCGGTTATGCCGAAAAAAAAAATATTTAGGTTCTTTAAAGTTATTAGGTTTGACAAACAATGCACATGTCATTTTTGACCTTCCTGTTTTCTGTGATTTTTGACGTCTCGGCATTATCGATAAAAACGTCGCGTTGTTTGTCTGACAGCTTAAAATAGGAAATGAAAAAAATGCATTTTTTTTAAAAATAAGTCGAGAATTAATTAAAATATCAAAATGCTTTTTTCACCAGTTTTTTAATTTTTTTTTAAAGGGCTTTTAAAATAATATTTTGTTTTTAAATTTTTTTGAAAAATTGAAAAAATTTTTTAAATTTAAAAAAATCAGTCTCTGGGGAAAAAAAAAAAATAAATAAATTATACCAATTTTTTATTTTAAAGACGGGTAAAAGCTTTTTTTTAAAAAAGTTTAGTTTTTTTAAAATCGGTTAACCCAAAAAAAAAAATTTTTTTTTTTTTTAAAGTGGAAATTCGCTTTCCCCCCTTTTTCCTTTTGGTTAAAACTTTGGGTTTTTTTTTTATTTTAAGAAGAAAAAATTTTTTTAAAAACCTTTTTTTTAAAATTTTTTTCTTTTTTTACGCCCCTGGCGGGAAATTAAAACTTAAAATTTTTTTTCAGCTTTTTTCTCCAGGCGGGTTTTTTTTATAAATATTTTTTCAAAAAAAATGCCGGAGGACGATTATAAAGGACACCCAGTATATTAAAAAACATTCTTTTATATCAGAAAATTGTATATGGATCGCACATATAGTTTGCTCTTCATTATGTAAAAAAGATAATACTTGCATCCAGGAATAACTGGTAGAAGGAACGGCACTTACGGCAACGTTATTAGTCTCCTTCCCCAAATGTTTCTTTCATTCCTTTATTTTCAATCGAATTTTCTATATAGCCTTCTGCCATGAAAGTTGAAGGCCAAACTCAGTGTCTTTTTAGCATCGATATGTTGGCTCCCGAATCCGCAAGGAAGGTCACAGAACATCGTCTAAAGCAGTGCCCAGAGTAGGCGTTTGCATTGGAAAGTCTAAAGAATTTGGTAATCTTTTTAGGTATAGAACCAATAGTATTTATACCCCCCCTTTTTTAAAAAAAAAATTTTTTAAAAATCGATTGTGATTTGATACCCAAAGGACATAAAAGGGTTAATATTTAGGGGAAAAAAAATTAAAAAAATCATTCCCTTTTTTTTTTTTCCCCGATATTGCAAATATTCTCAAAACATTGTTTTTAGTATTGGAAATGGTGATTTTAATAAACGACGTAGCGTCCTTAATGTCTTTTATGTGCAAATAAGTCAACTCTCTCCTACAGGCTTTAAAAATTCTAACGATTAACAATAATTTCTTTAATAAATAATTTTCGTCGTCAGCTTCTTTCAGAAACCTTTCAACCTCTTTTTTAAAAAATATTTTGGACTTATTCGGTTTATAACCACTTGACTTTCTCTTGAAAAATGCAATAAAATTGGTGTATTTACTAATGTCCACATTTTTATTAAGATCAT